>JAMKCH010062174.1:0-17690 GCA_023653785.1 Ophioderma brevispina
TACACCTAATTAAACTCTGTACTTTGGTAAGCCCTATCTTGCAGCTACTGCATCGCACTACCCAGTGTGTATCAGTGCAATAGCTGCCGCGGGTAGGCATGGTATATTTGCAGTATAGGCTACCACATGAGTAAGAAAATGGGTGTCCTGCAATGAGCCAATTCAGACAGACTGTATGATCGGATTTGGGTGGTGGTCCAGAGACTACCAACTTCTCCGGTATCACGTTTGGCTCATTCGTACATGATGTCCTTCTTAGAAACCCAATCAAAAAGACCTTATATCAGGGGTCTCGCACGATGTTACCTCCAAAACGGCACGATTTGCTTTACTTTGATCAAGTCTTCTCTTGTTTTTGTTAATATTATGAAAATATGTTTACTGTATTGAAATATGGTGAAACATGAAAGGCAAAAGGTTGAATGAAAATATAAACAAAAAAAAATGACATTTCCTAAAAATGATGCAAACTACTTTGTCCACGGCTAGCAATAGCTGAGAAAACATGTACACAGTAATTATTTAGGATTTGAAACCAGCGTGCGTAAGCCCTCAGATTTAATTAATACGTTCACATGTAATGCCTATTAAGTAGTGAAACATGCACTTAATTTGTTTCAGCATGGAGGGACCTAATCCATCACCCGTCTCCCATCATAATGCAAACATGAATTGGTTAAAAGCGACTTTTCATAATAAGGACATTGGGCGTGACTCCTACAATGGCATATTCTCTGAACTAATATTGGGTTAAAGGACCATCGTCATCGTGAATGGGTATATGTTTTTCCTCAAAGTATGATTCCCAGTAAGATGGCAATCAAGGGAACAGAGAAGATGACAAGCCTTAAAAAGGCACGGCAAGCGACATATGGGTCATCAAAGAAAAGGACAATCAGCCGCAAATGCTGCTGAAGGAGTGTAGAGAACTGAACAATAAACTCTCAAACCAGCAATGGACCTTGAAAATTTGAGAGTATATTGGCCAGGAGTCTGTAAACATTTTTATTTGAGGATATTTGCAAGCCATAGTTTCTCCTGCCTAAGGCTAGCCGTGGAGAAAGTAGGTTTGCATCATTTTTAGGAAGTAGTTCATGGTTTGGTTATTTGTAACCGTTTTATTTCTGATTTCACCCATATTGTTAATAAGGTACATATTTCAAAAAGAAAGCTAAAGAGGAAAAGCATTGATTAAGTAAGCAAAATTGGCCGTTTATGGAGGGTAACATTCTTTTGAGACACCCTGTATCTGTAATGCCTACTAAGATTTTTCTTACCATATATGATGGTTAATTATATCATATATCTCACTGAGAGCTTAGTCCAAATCTCAAATCCTCGGACAGTTCAGTAGCTCATTCACCAATGTATTGAGAAAATTACCCCTGGTTTTTGGGTATGAATATAATACCAGACACACAAGGTCAGTCATGTCAATGCATGTACAAGTACAATCCACTGAACTGTTGTCCTTGGTGGATGAGCATATTGTAACGCGTAGTGTCTCTATAAAAACCAATCAAATCAGCTGGTAATGCCCATTGATTGATTCCAAGATCGAACATAATCTGCCTCAGTGTGATAATTTTTATTTCATTGAACACAGTATATTTTTAAAAATTTTTTCCTTCGCTCTCATTTTTCCCATGCTGCAATTTGATGTCATTCATCTATGCCTCATTTTGATGCCAGTTCCATGGCTAAACTGATGCCTTGGCTTTTGTAAGTCTATAAAAAGTTATTAATTTCACTTGCAGTCATCTTTTAGTCATTAGAAGAAGAATGGGGGATAATTGCCCCCCCAGCTCTCCCCCCCCCCAGCATAACCCTGGTCAGTGGGTGGAAGATAAGTTCCTTAATCCACGCTACCATCAGACAAATAGTATGAGCTTCAAATTGGTCTGAGGTGGGAAAAACTCATAATGGCTGAGTCGCAGCCAAAGTCCATTCGTTAAGTTTTTCTGGCCGAGGATACATTATGAGGCTATAGGTGGTAAGTGTACTGCAAACTGGCATTTATATCTTTTTCCACCGGATTTAATAAGAAAATGCATCTGGACCTAGTATTGGTATAAAATTGGATTGTTCGAGCCCATATTTATGGTCGAGCTATGGTTGCAAAAATATTGGGCGAGACGTAGGGAGCCAATATTTTTAAAAATCATAGCGGACCAATAAATATGGGTGAAAATACTCCAATTTGATAATTATATGTTGATCTGATAAAATTTTTCCCAAACCTTGGAGCCATACAAACATAATAATGCAGATTAATCAGTTTGAGGAGCCAACGGTTGAAAATATGGGACAAAACATGATAATCATAAAATTGGATGAATTAAACCCAAAATTTATTGGTCGCACTATGAGTTTTACATATGGGCTCGACTGGTCTCCACAATATTTTTGCAACTCATAGTCGACCCAATAAATTTTGGGCTTCAATCAATCCAATTTTATATAACAATAGCGCAAGTAAACTGACCAATCAGAATGCTGCAGTTTCAAATAATTGCGAAGTAGAGGGTATTAGAAGAAATAAGGAAGATAAATTCTTAAGAAAGGTGAGAATTTGCCTTTTTCTGTATTGGTCACTTTCTCCTCTACAATATGTCAGTAACTTGACACTGGTGATTTGCACAGGTTGTGAAATTTGAAAACACGGCTTAGTATGGAAGACGGGGAAGACCAAGTTCAAGATAGCACTACGATAGAATTCAAGGAGTCCCAATGGACTTACGGTGCTTGCCACTAAACGGTGGCTTCATCACGTGGGCAGCAGATCAAAGCCATGATATGGATTCTATTCCTGAATGCAGTACGAAGGCACCATGGGACGTCTTAAAAGTAATTGTCACAATGTGTGTAAACATCCCTCATATTTTATATTACTGAGATACAAAGTTATGAACACAAGTCAACACCACACATTTCAAATTTAAAGTAAATTTTGCACATTTGCAGTGTTGGGACCATGATGTCAAGATAAGTGAAAGGAAAATGAGATGGAAGTGGTCCGTAATAAAAATCCTGTTACCGGAGTAACTTAAAAATATCCTACGACCATTATATCCATAACTAGAGGTGTAATGGGTAGGAATTTGGATGGCTTAATCATAATTGAAATTAATGGTAATACATGAAAATACAATGCTCTTTAAATGGGTAGACTAACCGGTGCAAGTGAGGATTTTATCCTATTGAGCTGTGAGCCCATTTTCCATAGGATTAACCCCGTGTTAGTAATTCTCTTCTATTAATAGGATTTGTGATGTATTACGAAATTTTAAATGGCTCAAACGAAAGGGGCGGTTTGTACCAGACAAGTTCCAGCTCATTTTGCCTTGATGGCATTGCAGGTGATTTACAACTGGTGCTAATTCGTAATGCAAGGAATGTATGACAGAAATTTAAAATCATTCACATTATTAAAAAGGTCCTATGTACTGCATGAGGACCTCGGTACTCAGATTCTTTGATGGTGATGTGAGATCAGGCTCTGACTGTCAGATTGTATGATGCTTTATTTATTTGTGAATATCATGTCGTTCATCACATTTTGTTAGGAACCTGGCAGTTGGACGTCGCAAAAAATTTGCCCTAATTGCAAAAGTTTACTATGAAAACACCAACATGTACATCAATTTGTGTGACTGTAAACAGCGAAGACACAAATGAAACAAGGACCATGTCACGCTTACAACTCTTTCATTGGCTAAACTGTTTTTCTTTTCTTTCTCTTTGTTTTTCTGATGATAACACGTCTGATGTGTGTCAATCGTGTTTGTTGCTCAGAAGACTATGTTGACGCATGGACCATACGCTCATGATGTATACTTGTGTGAGCCACCTAAAATGGGGATAAGGTCACCAAGGGTCCTTTGAGGTCATGAAACTATTTCCCAAAATGATGTTTCATCAGTTGAATCAAAAGAGTTGATATACCTGAATAGAGTGAGTCTGGTTGCAGTTCTCTATGATTTGTTTTTTAAATTTGAGGTTAAAGGTCATATGAGGCATTCAGGCAGTAAAGTCACATTCTTAATAATGTATGGGGAAATTTTAGTCAAGTTAACCAAAAACAAGGTCAAGGTCAGAGGTCCTCATAGAAATATTTATAAAATTTCTGTTTCAAACATTGGTCAATGTTGAAGTGAATATCAAGAGTGCCAGCACAAGTGTATATTTTTTAAGCTTCCATTATCTATGCAGACGTACATATTCGTATCATATTCCCATGTATATATTTATTCTGAGCATATACATGGTCAGTGGGTGAAATTTGCGTACTTCAGATCAGAGTAAACCGCTTCCTTGACCTTGACCATGGCATCTATCTTGCGGTGTGGATGAAATCCGGCCAAAGAAGCTCTTCTATACAAAGACCTCAAGCCCTGCAGGTGAGTTCGTCAGTGACATCAGCATTTTTCAGTTTGTCAATAGATGGGACTTCGTAAAAAAAAACAGATTGAAAATGAAATTCATAAAGAAAGTCTCCAATGGCAACCACAATAGTGGGGGGACTTATGTTATCATGACAAATGTATGTCTCTATGTGGTCTGTCAGCCGGTCTGTCTCTGTCTAATCTTTATTTTCTTGTAACACAGGTTATATTTTAAAACTCATTTTTTTTCCTTCTCTCTCATTTTTCCATGCTGGCCATTTGATGTCATTCATCTATTCTCATTTTTGATGCCTTTTCCATGCTCCTACTTGATGCCTTGGCTTTTGTAGTCTATAAAGTTTTAATTTCACTTGCAGTCATCTTTTGTCATTAGCAGAAATGGGGGATAATTTGGGCCCCCCCCCCAGGCCCCCATCTCTCCCCCCCCCAGCATCCCCCTGGTCCAGTGGGTGGAGATAATTCATTAATCCCTCACCATCAAAAGCAAATGCCTATGAGCTTCCAACTTGGTCTGCAATGTGGGAAAAACTCAATAGGCTGAGTCCACCAAGTCCATTAGCTTCCAAGTTTTTCCTGGCCGAGGATACATTATGAAGGCAGAGGTGGTACATTGTACGGCAAACTTGAATTTTCTATTCTTTTTCTCACTTGATTTAATAGAACATGCATTCTTGACCTAGTATGGGTATAAAATTGGAATTGATTGGCCCATATTTTTGTCCGAGCTATGAGTTGCAAAATAATTGGGCGAGACGTAGTCGAGCCCATATTTTAAAACTCATATGGAGACCAATAAATATTGGGTGAAAATCATCCCCATTTTATCATTATTATTTTTGGATCTGATTTTTCCACACACTTTGGCTCCATACAAACATAATAATGCAGATTATCCATGTTTTGGGCGTCCAGTGTTGAAAATCTGGCTCCAAAACATATAATCATCCAATTGGATGAATTACAACCAAATTTATTGGTCCTCACTATGAGTTTTAAAATATTGGGCTCGATGCGTCTCGCCAATATTTTTGCAACTCATAGCTCGACCAATAAATTTGGGCTCAATCAATCCAATTTTATATGATAATGCGCAGTAAACTGACCAATCAGAATGCTGCAGTTTCAATAATGGGCAGTAGAGGTATTAGAATAAATAAGGAATATAAATTCTTTAGAAAGTTGAGGAATTTTGCCTTTTTTTATTGGTCCTTCTTACAATACTGTCAGTAACTTTGACACTGGTGATTTTTGCACAGTTTTGAATTTGACAACACGGCCTTCGTATGGAAGAGAGAAGAATGACCAAGTTCGATAGCACTACGATAGAATTCAAGGAGTCCCCACTGGACTCTACGGTGCTTGCCACTAAACCGGTGGCTGCATCACGTGGCACATCAAAGCCATTATATGGATTCTATTCCTGCATGCAGTAGAAGTTCCCATGGTACCGTCTTAAGTAATTGGTCCACAATTTGTGTCAAAAACAGCCCTCATATTTTATATCATTGAGAGACAAACGTTATGAACCAAAGTCAACACACACAATTTAAAATTTAAAGTAATTTTTGCACATTTGCAATGTTTGGAGATGAGGACAGATAAGTGATAGAAAATGAGATGGAAAGTGGGTCCGTTACTAAAATCCTTTTCACCGACTAACTTAAAATATCCTAAGACATTATAATTCCTAACTGAGAGTTAATGGGTAGGAATTTTGATGGCTGTAATCATAATTGAATCTAATGGTACTACATGAAATCAATGCTCTTTAATGGGTAAAACAGGTGCAAGTGAGATTTTATCGATCTTGAGCTGAGCACCATTTTCATAGGATTGTCAACCCCGTGTTAGTAATTCCTTTCTAATTAAATAGGGATTGAGTGATGTTTAAGAAAAGTTTTAAAAAAAATGGCTCAAAGAAAGGGGGTGTTTTGTAACAGACAAGTTCAGCTCATTTTGCTTGAAATGGCATTGCATGTTGATTTGTACACTTGTGCTACATTGAGAATGCATGACTATGACCAAAATTTTAAATCCATTCACATTATTAAACATGTTCCTATGTCCTCGCCTGAGGACCTCGGTACTCAGTTCTTTGATGGTGATTGTGAGATCAGGCTCTGACGGTCAGATTTATTGATGCTTATGGGTGGACTATTCATGTTCGTTCATCACATTTTGTTAGGACCTTGCAGTTGTGACTGTCGCCAAAATTTTGCATATATTCAAAAGTTGGCTAGAAACACCCAACATCATCACTCAATTTGTGTGCTGTACACAGCGAAGACACAATGAACCAATGACCCTTGTCCCAGCTTACAACTCTTTCATTGGCTGAAACTGTTATGATCACACGTCTATGTGTGTCCAATCGTGTTGTGCTTCAGAAGACTGATGTTGCCCGCAATTGACCATACGCTCATGATGGTAATAACTTGGTGAGGCCACCTAAAATGAGGAATAAAGGTCCCAAGGGGGTTACCTTTGAGGTCATGAACTATTTTCCCCAAAATGATGTTTCATCAGTTTTGAATTCAAAAGAATTTTGAATTACCTGAATAGAGTGAGTCTGGGTTGCATGTTTCTCTATGATTTTTTTTTTTTAAATTTGGAGGTTAAGGTCATTAGGCATCAATAGGGCAGTAAAGTTCACATTCTAATAATGTATGGGAGAATTTAAGTCAATTTCACCAAAAACAAGGTCAAGGTCAGAGGTCATCATAAGAATATTTTATCAAATTCGTTTTCACACATTTCAATGATTTGTTAAGTGAATCTCAAGCAGTGCCAGCAAAGTGTCTATTTTTTAGTCTTCCTTCTCCTGCAGACGTCATATTCCTTATCATATTCCCATGTATATATTTCATGTCGATCTATACATGGTTCAGTGGGTGAACTTTGGTACTTCAGATCGAGAACCCACTGCCTTACCCCCCCCCCCCCCTGACCCTGGCATCTATCTGCGGGTGTGGATGAAAAGCATGCAAGCACTCTTTATACAAAGACTCACGCCCTGCAGGTGGAGTCAGAAATCGTCGTGACATCACATTTTCAATTGGTCAATACTGGACTTTTTCGTAAAAAAACTATTTGAAATGAAATTCATTCAGAAGAGTCCCAATGGCCACCACAATAGTGGGTGACTTATGTTATCATGCCAGATGTATGTCTCTATGTGGTCTGTCAGCCGGTCTGTCTCTGTCTAATTGTGCTAGGTAACTTGTGGGACCCATTCTTATGTATTGCTTTATTCGATCTGCCATGACTTGTGTGTCTAATCAGAGAAGATGTGAAGGAAGAGAGGTGTATCGCCAGGCACTTCAAAGACTATATGTGTGTGTCCGCGGGAAGTTCCGCTATTGAATTCAAGTCTCCAATTAAGAATTAAGTCACAAAGTCTCCGGAAGCTTAGATCAAGTTGGTCAGAGGTCCTTGCACGGTGCTTGCGCACATTAGGCTTTCAGTGTAAAAAACATACCCATAGCATGCAGCACTGAACGCTCATTTTGCATTACGTAGTTCTCACGTTCTACTGCAGTATATGGAAAAAATAAGGACGGCTACTATAGCATACCTCTGCCGATTTGTTGATGAAGATTTATCATAAATTCATGAAGAGAGAAAGACAAAGAATCGGCAGAAAGTGAGTTGTTATGCATGTGCAAAATGCCGGAAATGCCCCGCGAAACGCACGCGGGTAATATGATCAAATTTGACAGGGACTGTGCCGGGGACTGTGAACAAACTGCCAGGCAGCTGCGATCCTGATGAAAAGTGATTCCATTACGAATTTATCAAATTCAAATCTTTATACAATTTTGCAGCACATCCTGGAATGTCATTTGTATCGATACCCCAAGGCCGCATCAATAAATTATGGGGTTTGTACTAGTAATTGCATGATTGGGGGATAATTTTAACTTATTTATAATTGATAATTAGATGCTGTTTAATTACTAGACGGTAGGTCCCAACACGCATGTTGAACATGCATGAATAAAGTAAAACAATGATTTGTTGCCTTTATAAGTTAATAAGCGACGAAAAACTCATGGTATGGGAAAATCTTAAATTAACTAGTATGACTTGTAATAATGGGCAGAATATGGAGATTTATATATAGACCACGTAACTTAGGAAAAAATAAAAACCGAAATTTTCGTGACCCAGCAACATTTCTATAATTATAATTTTTATTTATTACAATTTTTATGTTACATGCAGCGGCAGAATAAATTTCATAGGGACCTGTAGATATGATATAATTCCCAATAATTGATAATCTCATAATCTATAGGATAAATTACACAACCTTATACCCTGTCACCATTTTTGTCTCAGAAAAATGCCCCGGAAATACCATGTATACATTGACGAGGATGATGAGCAAAATTAGCTTGATCCGGGCTTGAATTTGTGTAAGTGCATACAAGATACCAAAAAAGCAAAAATCAAATAGGGAACGAGTGCCAATTTCAACTTCACTACAAAAAAATTTGCCAATTAATACCACCAGAAGGTCGCTGAATCTGGATAAAATTGCTCCACCGCCTTCGTATTCCACGTGGTTTCATTTTTTTTCATTTCACTGAAATGATGGAACTGAGAATTGGTCGAAAATAAACAAGATATATCTCATTGATTGTAAATTATACCTACAAATTGCCCTAAATAATTGAAAAATTTGATCCAATTTTGATGGGATTTTCGATGAAATATTACTTTCTCTTTGCGTAAAAAGCGCTTTGAAGACATTAAATACGACTGTTTGGCAAACCCAGAAATAAGGGTAAAAACGCTGCTTGAAAAATAACTTCTAGAAACACTGTTGCACAGGTACACGCTCTGTTATTTTCTCCGTACGACACCAGTGCGATTGATCGGGTGTGGAGCAGTTGCACAGATCCAGGGAAAGGCCCTTTCAAGGGGATTGTTAAGTGCGTTGATACCATATAGGAATTGAATGGGAAAAAACGGCTTATCTCGCAAGTCTGACGCCGATACACATCCTATTCATTCATCTTCTCTGGTTCATTTTTGTTACTTGTGGGTCGATTTTAAAAAAGAAAATCACAACAAGTATACCTGTGTTAAACTGTCTGCTGTCTGTCTGTCTGTCTTTCTGATGGAATGTACATACCTAAGTAATGTAGATACTACATAAGTACGGAACATGTGGAAGATGTACGGGCATTTTGTTAGAGAGACAGGACATTTCCAAAAAATGTTTGATTTTAATTGCTTAAATTTCACTATAAAACATATTGAACTAGAATTTCGTTTGGCTCCTATACGAAAGTAAAAATTTCACAATTTTGTACCAAAGAAACATTTCTCAGCTGAAACAGTGGTTGATCAGCTTTTTTTCAGGTGGGAACGTATATTTTTCAGGGGGGCAAGCATATATTAAAATTTGTTAGTATAGTATATGGACTAGTAAATCACTAATTTGTCAGGGGGGCAAAGAGGGAGGGGGGGCAAGATCCCCACAGGGGGAAAGCTGCCCCCCGCCCCCCTGGTTGCCACTGCAGCTTAAAAATATTTCCCCTTTTTTTTTTTTTTTTCCAAAGGGGGACGGGGTTGTTTTTGTTGGAAAGCTTTACATAAGGGCAAAAATTATTACTCTTGGATTTTTTAGAGACACCCTGATATGTGAAATATTACGGTGCACCTTAATTGTGCAATTGTCTCACTGCACGATGGAGTTATGTAAGGCATCCACCAGTGGATCATCTGCGACCCCTACGCAAAATGTCCACTAGTGGAATAACTGCGCACGGTGGTCGGCAGAAAATCCATAGTAGGAGTATCAGCGCACGATGTTGTATTTAAATAAATTGAAACAAGATAGTAATATAATATAAGAGAATCCATCAACGTGCGCGGGAAAACCCCCGTTCCTTATAAAGCGACGGTGCGAGTATTTCCTGCGCATCGGACGCAGGAATCCACCGGTGGATTGCACCGGCGCACTCGTGCGCTGAAACCCCAGTTCCTTAAAAGCGACGGTGGAGTATTTTCCGCGCACGGACGCAGGGAATACCCCGGTGTATTACAGCGCACGGGTGCGCTGAAACCCCAGTTCTTATAAGCAGACGGTGGGTGAGTATTGACGCGCACGGACGCAGGGAATCCACCGTGGTTCCGGCGCAGGGGCGCTGATGAAACCCCGTCCCTAAAAGCGACGGTGGAGTATGGAAGTGGAGTAGTTCCGCGCAGGACGCAGGGAATCCACCAGAGGATTACCTGCGTACGGGTGCGCTGAAACCCACGTTCCTTATAAGCGACGGAGTAGTATTTCCGCGCAACGGACGCAGGGAATTTACCGGTGTACAAGGCGCACTGTGCGCGAAACCCACGGTGGCGTATTTCGCGACACGAATGGGTTCTATGGAGCTTTTGCATCAGAGGGTCACCTTTTAATATGTTTTGTTTTGAATATGTATCTAAACAAAGTGAACACGCAATTAAATCTAGGGCCCCATCCATTTTTCCACAATTTGCCTTTCGGTATTATGACAGAGAGTTAATAGTAATATTCATATAATATGGTGTTCATCTTTTACCTCAATCAAACTCATAATACTCCACCGCTTCCGCTGGCGGGGTCTTCTGCGAACATTGTTGTTGCAACGTCACAGGAAAAAATAAAACAAAAGGAAAACAGAATGATAAATACAATGTCCTTCATTTCCTTCTTCCTTCTACCGCTTCCTCTCCTCTCCTGTTATTTTTTCACACTTATCATGTCATGTGTAGTTACTTTACTTAACAACTCATAAACAATATTTAAAATATTTTTCATATTCGTTTGATTTTCGATCTTAAAGTAAAGAAAACAAAGGAAATAACACAAAACAAAACACCAAACAAAAAACTAAAATCACAAACAAAAAGAATAAAAAACTTAGTTTGTATTTGAAAGCAGTAGTTCTTTCATAATTCATTTCTTCATAATACTTTTAACGCTCAACTGAAAAAACATTTCATCAACCAGTACAATTCTTATTAAATTACTCCAGTGTCTTATTTCTCCTCCTCACGTAATCTCATCTCATGTTTCTCTCATCTCATTACTTCTTTCTTAACCGCTACATCTTCAACCTTGTTCCTCAATTATGCAATATATTAACATACCTCAGCAAGGGATATGTTGTGAAAAGTCTGTATTTTCTGTCCAATCCTGTTATCCTGATTCCCGGTAAGTGTTTGTTTAGGTAGATATATTGTTGTTTTCTGTTATGTAATCTACTTATGTAATATTTTAGAAAGTAATTTTAAAAGTAAAAATATTGTAATTTTGTAATTATTGTAATTGAATTAATGTACCTTTAGGATCACAGGGCCAGTATTAATAACATAAGCCCTAGCGGGTTGCCATTATGGTCCTAGCATATTATATTCCGCACCTGTTCGTTTAGTACACGTTTATAACTGGAGTCCACCCTGTATTATGTATTATTATATTAATATACTGTATTAACATTTCGTAACGGACGTTATGTTATGGTGAATAAATAAATGAATTGAAAAAAAAATTGAATTGTGAAAATCGCTAATTTAATTCAAGTTTTGGAATATATAACAAATTCAAAACCTTCAAATAAACACAAATAAAAAAAGGAGGGACAGGACATTGTATACTGTCCGCTAAATGGTGGGTTTATAGTGTGTCACGACGACGCCACAGACTTTCACGCAGTTTTTACGCAAAGCGTGCGGTTCAATTGAACCACTCAGTAACGAAAAGCGTGTTGGCAGGTCTCTAACGTCGGAGGAATGGATCCTTGTCGGGCAAAAGAAGAAGCAAAGACCACGCACTTACACGCATGTACACACACATACACCACACACACACCAACACCACCAACGAAAAACAACAGCGCCCTGATGTGGAGGGACAGGGGACACGCATTATTTTTGGTTTCGGTAAGCCAATCCACTTGGCCAAATTCCTAATTGAATAAAGTGATGAAATTTATATCGCTATGTAGTAAACAAGAACCCATTTGAATTTAATGACACGTATGCCTACTGTTTATTTTTTTTTCAGAAAAATTTTATATAATGAGCGCAAAAGTGTATCTTACTTTCGTAGCGTTAAGGTGCTACACGAACTTTGTGAGAATATTATTGCACCTTGCTGTTCTCAACTGGACAGTGCAATGAGCCATGCACTTGGCGATTTAAACGCAACCCTAAAAAACTCTTAAAACTAGCCCCGGACCTAGTTTAAATTCGACGCATTTTGGCGACGACGATAAATAATGCGTTTACTTTTAAAAACTCCTTCTGGGAATTGTGTGTACTTATTAAGCGATACGTTTATATCACATATAAACATTGAGAAGACGTTGTTAAATTGTACGTGATCTAACGGTTTTCTTTTTTCGAAGACGGATAAAAGAAAATCTAAGAAATTATGCATTTTCATGTATAGTATTTCAAAAAGTCAAATATTAAAATATGATAGTAGCATTAAAAAAATTGAAAGTATTGAGTGATCTAACGTTTTTTCAAAGAAGGTATAGAAAATAAATCTAAAAAATTAGTCATCTTCATTTCATGTATAGTATTTCAAAAGTCAAATATTAAAAGTATGATAGTAGCATTCAAAAAAGGAAAAGGCATTTACTTACAAATTGTTTGAGAAAGAGAAGCGATATAGCATCCATCAGGATGTTGAATATTGGGTTTTCTTAAACTGGATAAGTGGGACACTGGGGTGAGTGGGACACATGGGTAAGCGGGGACACTTCGTAATTTACTCAATCAAGAACAAAAATCCTCCGGCAAAATGATACTGTCATCTCGACAGTCTGAATTTAATCCAGCCCTAAGTTAGGTTTGCTCCAGGTATTAAATGAGAACGATTTTAAACTTACTTCACCTATTCTAATATTATATAATGGATAATTTGATTATTTGACAAACATGATTTTGACTATCCTTTTGTTGGCATTTTGGGATCATTACGGACATCACTTTTTTTCACTGTACTTTCGTTTTAATCAACTGACCTTAGTCTAAGGAATAAATAAATGAAATAAACTGAACTACAACTTTTTTGTAGGAACAAACAAATCTCTACACTGATACATAGACTACTGGTCATATATTTATTTATTTATTTGAACATTCACTTTTAAAACAGCAGCAAACCCGGTCCATTCGACGGGTGTTCATAAAAAAAAAAAACATTAAAAAACAAAAACAACACAACGAAGTGCGCTGGTAATCCCACCGGTGGATTCCTGCGTCCGTGCGAGGAAATACTCCACCGTCGCTTTTAGAAATAGGAACTGGGGGTTTCAGCGCACCCGTGCGCAGGTAACCCTCGGGGATTCCCAGCGTCCGTGCGCGGAAATACTCCACCGTCGCTTATAGGAACGGGGGCGTTTCAGCGCACCCGTTTGCCGCAGGGGTTAATCCTACGTGGATTTCCAGCGTCCGTGCGCGGAAATACTCAACCGTCGCTTATAAGGAACGGGGGTGGGGGTTTCAGCGCACCCGGCGCACGGTAATTCCTCGGTGGATTCTTGCGTCCTCGTGCGCGGAAATACGCACCGCGCTATAGGAACGGGGGGTTGGGCATTTTAGGCAACGACGTGCGGCCGGTAAATCTGGTATCACTTGCGTCGTTGCGTGGAAGTACTCCACCGTCGCTTATACGGAAACGGGGGTCTCAGCGCACGAGTGCGCCGGTAATCCACCAGTGGATTACCTGCGCACGCGTGCGCGGCCAATACTCCACGTCGCCTTATAAGGAACGAGGGTTTTAGCGCACGAGTGCTCAGGTAATCCACGGTGGATTCCATGACGTCCGTGCACGGAAATACTCCACCGTAGCTTATAAGGAACGGGGGTTTTAGCGCACGACGGCGCCGTAATCCACGGGGATTCCCTGCGTACGTGCGCGGAAATACTCCCAGTCGTGATAAGGACGAGGTTTCAGCGCACGGTGATGGATTCTCTATAGGCCTATATTGTTTCAAATTTATTATACACCATCGTGCGAGATACTCCGACTGTGGATTTTCTGCGACCACCGTGCCGCAGTTATTCCACTAGTGGACTTTTTGCGTAGGGGTGCAGAAGATCCAGGTGTGATACCTTACATACATGCACGAGAGCTGAAACAGAGAGTATAATCAGGGATCCTAAATAAATAGGGATAGGACACTCGGTCAAGAGATGGATGCGTATGCAACAATGATACTGATGAAATCTGTAGCTTATAGTTCGTCAGTCGGGCGGGCGCTATTACGCTACGTAATCCCCCGGTTTACGTCAAGAATACGTCTATGCATAAATAATTAGGTAGCTATCAAAAATGGTGGCGCTTCACTATCGATATCGAAATTGTCTATGGGCATTTGTACACAGTGTCACCCGCCTGGTTAATCTTCTGCAGACTTCTTTTGAAAAACTCTCTTGATTTCTTCCCATAACAATCTGGGCAAAACCTCTCCACCCTGCTGCCAAAAGAAAATCTACTTGTTTGGAGTCAGAAAGTGAACTCTGCACCTTGCGAGACTATGATCTGCTCAAATCAGTTAATGCCTTAGGACTGAAGAAACCAGGTGGTGACTGTCTGTCAATCCTTATGGAGTCCCACTACGTTGTCACTAGCATGATTGATATGCAACACTATCAATCACTCTTGACCAGAATTGGACCCTCTACAACAATTCAGTAATATCACACTGTCTTGATTTGTTGGATGGAATACCCATGTGAATCTGGTGTCTTAGCTTGGATTCCAAGCCACATTGTTATTCAATGCAATGAAAAGGGTGATGTATTGGCGAAAGACGCCCTTAATATGAATATATATCAAACATTGAGATCCCCTTTACAGATTTTAAGGTGTCTGTAATAGTTACATCAGAAACAAGTGGGATTTCATTCCTTAATAATAAAATGCATGCTTTGCAACAAATGTTGGAGCTATGGGCAGTTTAGGTTGATTGGACAAAGGGACAAATTGTTTTAGCACAATCTAAAAATTGGTCATACTTAATGACCATAGTTATTGCTTAGCGGTGAGCCAGTCCCTCGGTGGATCCTTGTGATGGGGCTCTTTCTGTGAAAAACATGTATTACTTGAATGCGTTGATTATGCGCTTATACATAGAGAATTTTTAGAGTCCCAGTTTGAAAATATTATTTCCAAGATAATTAGGGCCTCTTGGGGATAAATTTTCTGAGAGAGTCTGGTTGTTTATGTATTTTTAAACTTTCTACAAAAAGTTGTTACTAGAATCTACTAAAGTGTATTTTTATAAGGTTTTAAAATTTGTTTAAATGTGTAATGTACCTTATCTTAAGACACGATATGGCACAATTGTGTTGAGTTGTCATTAAATTTTAATCCTCACTCACTACCTTATATGTCATCCGCGAACAGGCTAAATAGTACTGCTTTCTACAATGCACAAAACTCCATGCCTGCCTGTACCATCAACCCCAGGGTAAAACTCATTGTACAGGCTGAGGGAAGGACTAAAAGGATCACGAAACAAGCACAAACCAATCACCCGCTGCCCCAACGTGGAAATGTCGTACAGCCTCAATCGGGCTTCTTCTGTGCTCTTTTCTTTGGCTTTGCTCTTGTGGGATACCAGTAGGATTTGCTTGAAATTTGGTTAAGGAGAGACAGGTAATGGTGTATACAACAGTAGACATTTTTGTTCACAAAAGAGTGGTTTTCCCAATTTAGTTTCCACTCTGCCTGCTTTTGGTTTTTGTTGCCCTTGAAGGAACATTATTGGTTTTATTCTGAAAATATCAAGATCCAAATATCTGTGGCTTTAACAAAATCCTGATTATATTGAGAATTCCATACCTTAGACCCACACGTTTTGACCCATGCAAAACAGTCTCGTTTATTTTGAGTACAACTAGTGAATTTCCTCTTTGGGTGACATTTGAACTATGTGTGACCTTTGACCTAGATTTGTTCTGTGTTCAGGTCAGCAGTCTTTTACCAAATTAGGGTCCTGAGCATATTCTATGCAAAAGACTCGAGATGACCTCTGACCTTGGGTCACTTGAACTCATGCTAACAAATGTAGACTGTCCCTCCCCAACCTTCATGCTAAATTTCAGCCCAATATGTCAAAGCATAACGAAACGCAAACCCGGACAGACAGACTCGCTCGCAGTCAGGCCTCATTTTGTAGTAGTTAGATTTTAAGGCAGTGGCACACAATTTTGACCACTGACATAAATGGGGACATGCAAAGATATACTCTGTATTACTGTAAAAATGAACAAAGAATACCTCTGTGAGAATCTTGACATTAAGCAATAAGATCAGAGCTTGTTATGTTACAGCGCCCTCTATATGCAAAATCTCCATAGAGATCTGTGTAAAATGAGATTTTTTAAGAAAAAACATATTTGCCTGTAATGAAATTTGGTAAAGTTTGTTAGTATGTAGCTATACTCCATAAACCTAGAAGTACAAAGTAATCAAACTCCCACACAGGTCTAACAAAGAATGCCTGGTCTGTCGACTTAAATGACCAGCGTTTTGTGTTTCTGTGTAAGAGATTTGTTTGTTTGTACATCATGCGCTGTGTCTTAAATCGTGTGCGATTTCATGGATTTAGACTGCGCCCAAGAGTGTATAAGCACATTTGTTAGTAAGACCCGATAATGCTTCGCAGCGTATCGATTAATTTTACTTGTACTTCTAGGTTTTCAGAGTATGGTGGAATAACTACTCAAAATGGGTGGTCAAATCTGTGTCGCAATATATATTTTGGTTTTATTCTGGTTTTGTCATAATAAATGAGACTTTCAAACAGCTGTGTATGAAAGTGGTTTGGGTATCATTCGAATCTTAAGGGATAAGCAACGATAATGCGAGCAGATTAACATATGTGGAAATTTATTATATTATCCTATCAATTGGGGACAAGTGTGTAAAATTCTATTAGACTACTTTAAAAATGAAAAATTGTTCATACGCTCTCCAGCAAATTGACAGGCAGTGATGGTCACTCTAAGTGTACACTAAACAGCTGATACACAAGCTGTTTGTGGTCATAGTGTACAGGTCATGGGGTGCAATATCGTACTTCAGTATCTGGGACATTTACATTGAAAGGCTTTCTCAAGTCAGAATTTTTATATGCATCCTTAAAAATTCCAGTATCAGATATAATGTACAGTTTGGGTTTAATACATGGATTAAGCCAACCACTTGCAGGTTATATTTTGCACATCTATGCCAGTAACAAAAATACTAGTGTATGGATTGTTTTCAATGTTTTG
>JAMKCH010062179.1:0-19485 GCA_023653785.1 Ophioderma brevispina
ATGTTTGGCAGAGATATCATCAATTCATTCAAGTCGAATTTGGAAAAACGTAACAGCACCACCTTTTTTGGGTGGTGAGTTCAAGACACATGGCCACATGCTAAGCAATTAATACAACCTTGCTCTAATTTAAGGCAATGCTCGGCTAAAGTTGGTGTGAAATTGTTGACGGAAAATGTAACGTCCGCAACATCATTTTTGATTGTCCACCTCATTAAAACAAGGAAACATGTGGGAGTCCACTATATTCTGAAAAGATCTAACATTGGTACAGATTGCTATAATGAAATATGAATATCACATGTTGTTCTTTGTTGCAATGGCAGATAATTCAAATTTTTACTATTTGCTAGGTTGACAAAATTCCGTCAACATTTGGCTGTTTAAGCATGTCCAGCACACACATGGAGGAATCACCCAAACTTTATTAAGCTATATGGGAGCTTAAGCTAGGTCTATACTTCATATACATCACAAAATAATTCAGCTTGCTGATACACATTTTTGTGTGGGGCTCCTCAAAGTGTCATTAAGCTTTTTGGTATATGTTAAAAAAACCAGAGCCATATGCATATTTCAGGACAACATCAATTTCTTGCTCAGTTCATTAAAATAATGAAATAACACTCATGAATGATCAAAATCTGTCAAGATGGGTTGAAAGAGACATAAGTGCATTGATTTACAAATCTGAGGGTTCTGTAGATTCCACACCACTATGTAGATCTGGTCTGGCACCCTCTGGCCGAAAAGTATTTGGTAAAAAGGTAAAATAAAGTGACGGTCGAAGTTATAATTGAAAAATAGTAGAAACTGGAACTTCCTGGGCCATATTTTGTGTTAGAAATTATTTTAAAAACAAAAATAAGCACAATATTGAGACAAAAGGTGTGTGAGGCTTGCTACTGAGTAATTACAGTACTTATTTTACACCCACTCCATAGGAATATTTTGACTAGAAGCCACAGTTTCAGAGGGGATCAGAACTCATCGTTGTCTTCATGCTTCAGTACCTCAAAAAATCTGTGGTCAACTTATGGATTCTTCTTACTGAATGGCATGCAGAGGTCTAGCAATCCAAGGTAATGCATAATTTAAGCAACTGAGTCACTTCGTAAATGAGAAATGTATGTTTTAATTAGGGCCATTTTGTACATAAACCAATGGCAATTTATTTGTGGTGTGCAACCCTAACAGTGTGGGAAATCTCCCATTCATTTCCCTAGTCATTGATCACCTCTATATGGGCCCAAGTATTTAGTGAGGGAAGGTGACATGATATGACTTATGCTCCAGCTCCACCCACAACTAGAGGCTCTAATATTGATTGGCTAATGAGAAAGTATGCAGTGACCTGATTATTGCACTGATTGGATAATGAGAAAATGTCAGTGACCTAGAGACGAGGTGAATGTAACGACCTGGAAAAACACCGGCACATCAGGTAGGAGGTCATGTACACTGCATTTGTGGTAGACGTTTCATATAGAAGTCCCATGGATGCAAATGAGGTATGGCCATTCATTCCGTCAAGCACTACTGCACAACGTCATACAGCGCATGACGGAATCAATTGTAATACCTCATTTGCATCAATGGGACTTCTTATGAAACGTCTACCGCATTTGTATGGAAAATTACCACGTCTTTCAGCACTCAACCACAAAAGCAACAAATCAATTATTCCTCATAGAGCTCTTCCACTTTTCGGATTAGCGGCCATCTTGCCGGGAATGGCAAAGTCCATTCCAAATTTCTGGAGACTTTCTAAATCTAAAGAACGACATGCATGTTGCATATGTATGCATAAAAGTATGGGTCACACTTTGAATAGCACAAGTACTTCGAGGTCGGGTATTAAATTGATCTGAATGAGGAATACTACGGGAACTAACACCTTTTGTTATAGGTTATGCGTGAGTGAGGTGAAAGACCTCTATTGTTTGAAAGATTTTATATGGCAGAATATTCATAAGCTATGAAGTAATTTCAACTGCTTTTCAGGAGGGCCGTGGTAAAAGTAAATTAAGTGTTGGGCCGGCAGCAACTCCGTTGAGCCAACGAAGTTGAAATGGGTATAAATTAATAGGAAGCTCAAGCCTTTGCGATTTTGATACACTTTCATCGATATCTATGAAAGTTACAAACATTGGGGGCCGGTAACAGCCCATAGGGGTAGAGAGTTGGAGCTTATCTTCTTTATCTATTAAGTTTGCCTTTAAAAACGCTTTGACAACAAAGCACTGTGACCGAAAGGTAGCTCAAACAAGAAGGTCCCTGTAACGAAATCTCCTCGAAAAAAAGTATTTTAACAATTTCTACAAATATCAGTACCATCATGCCGAGTCTTGGGCCCAGAAAATCTAAAAAAGGCCAATGTGCTGGTACAAACCATCTTTTCGTCATATCTTGTGCCTCTTTTTTGGATGATATTGGTTTCTTGAATTTTCTGAATGGACCATAATCAACCAATGGTTCAATTGGTTTGTAAAAGGTTTGTAGAAGATTTTTATTGGCCATGCTATTTATACCGTAGTCTGCACCTGTCTCATTGTCATTGCCCACAATATACTAAATATACTAAAAAGGCCTGCCAAAGTGTCCGGGCCCCGAGGGTAGCAAAAAAATCAAGCCCTGCTTTTAGAAAAGAAATTGCGAGACGCAACGAGAAACGAGCATGACATACCTAAAGTAGCCTCTAAAAGTCAACTTTGATGGAATCATCTAATTTAGATCTGTGGACCATTTTGTACACATTTTGTTATGACATCTCAAATGGCTAGACCCAATTTAACTCAAGATTTGACCCAAAATTGAAAAATAAAATGGAAGAGGTGTCCTTTTGAAGGCTAGAAAAACGCATTGTTTTTTTTAACCCTCGCGTGCTATCCAAGGGGGGGGTTACGCCCCCATCAAGCTCTTTCCGTTTTGCTAAGGACTGTTTCTTCTGGTACCAAATGTAATTGTCAATTGATAGTTTAATCTCCTTTTTCATGCAAAAGCATACACTCTATCGTGTGGTATTGTGTTTAAACCCTGGTTAAGGCTACGTTAACCCAAAGTAGTTGATAAGGGGTGGCAGCCACCACTTCGGGATAGAAGTGCCAACATTCATCGTACGACACAAGAATAATCACAACGATACAACTCGGTCTTCGTTCGGGTCAAGGAGGCAACCATACCACCAAGTTTCAGGAATGCGCGCCATTGTCTCTGAGACAAATAGAGCGGTTCAGACAGACAGACCACTGGTATTATAGTTAGCGAGAATATAAAAAGATTTAGCTATTTTTAGTCCTGAAAGCAATGACAAGGAGTACAAATCAATACCAATAACCAAACCCAAATGAGTAGTCAAGAGTTGTAGAAGTCAGGTTGGAGTAGAGTATGTGTTAAAGTACAGGATAGATAGCACTGAACAGGCAGGACGCAGAGGTCTAGAAAGGCCTTTATTTACGTTCCCCGTATGCTCAGTCAACGTGGATTTTGAATATTATTAGATGCACTAGTGATCTAAAAAAACACTCGTATCTGTTGACTTAAAAAACTTTGTACAAATAAATGTAAAGGCAGTTAGTTTAAAGGTGGCGTGTTCCGATCGTCTGTGGGACCCCCTGATTTATCGGACAGTAGTATCGATTTTGAGTATCAGATAAAAGGCCGTATTTTCTCATTGTCGTCGGAAAGTTGAGCCCTCAAATCCATTCATCCCAAGATAAAATTAAAAAAAACGCCGTTTTTGGTTAACCCACCAATATTACCGCCCTGTGAGTATGACTAGGGCTTTGCAACATCGCTATTGAGTGGCTACCATCAAAACCGCCAGTTTGTTCCCTGTACTTGATGGAGTGTATGTGAAGTGCAGGGCTCTCATATCAAGTAGAGAACACAATACATAATATAAATCGGAACAAGAACCTTTACAGAAAAAAAACATTCTTGTGATCACCTTTCAAATCAAGGAAAATAAATTTAAAATGGACCAATCGGTGCTTATGTTGCGTAAAAATATAGTGAAGATTACGTCTTTTCAAAAAACTTGAAAATGTTTCACTTAGCGAAGTTTATCAAGCGGGAGACCTATATCATTGAACCGTACCGATATTGGCTTTCAAAAAGATTATACACATTAAAGGACACTATCATGATGCTAAATCAGCAAATCGAAAAAAAATCATCAAAAATCAGATTTTTGCTATGCTGTAAGAAGTGTTTAAAACAAAAAAACCCCCCCCAGGTATCCTAACATACCCTGCAAATGGATAAGACCAGAAAGCAACCTAATAAGGACAGGATCGGAGATTTTAGTCATTATGGTCCGAAACGGACACTTAATACAACACGGAATTGAACTTGGAGAATCGTATCTTGGAACACTGCAGATTTTCTTCCTTTTCTGTCAATTCTACAGCTGGAAAGGTTAACTTATGAGATTCTAAGACTTATCTTCACTTTTGAAGCTATTCCGGCCAATTTAAAATATTTTTTTCAAATCATTTTTGATAGTTCTTGAACATTGAACTTTGGGTTAGTAAAACAGGCAGGAAACTAGCATTTATAATTCAAGTCATACTAAACGGATGCATACAATATACTATTGTAACGGTATGAATTTTTTTTTTTGGCCCGATGAAAAGGGGCCGATGCTGTTAACAGGGTCGGGCGATATATGTATTTACGGGGCGACTCTGGCTACAAATCAACGCTGTGGTGTGAATAGGAGTTATGCACCATGCATGCAAAGCCCAGGACAATGGAGTTCACTTTTGTTAACAATACAGCTTGGTTGCGATGTGCGTGAGTTCCGCTATATGTCGAATCGCGAAAAATTGTTTATATTTCTTTCACCTATTTTTATCAGAAATTTGCTTTGTACTACAACTGGCTTGGACTTTATCTCATTTTAGACAACATTTATAACTATTTTTTAAAGTCAGTAATACAGTCAGGAAAACTGCAAATTATAAAAATCACTTTGCGCGGAGGAAAATCAAAATTGCAGGTTGAAAGTGAAGTGAAATCGTGCTCGCGTGTATTTACAGCGATAAAAGTCTATCGTGTGATTCGAAACTTGGGGGCCAAAAGATGAGGCTTGGGTAGCAGATGTCAGGCATCACTGATCCATCTCGTTATTGAACGAGCTTGCACGTAAAGTTGCCGTGTGCAGTTCATTAACGAAAGGTTGCGGTATGCCTGTGAACACTGAAAAGGAGTAGATTACATCAATTCTGCTTGCCTCATGTTTCTGTCTGAGTTCCTCTTTCTCTCGTTCCTTCTGGACTTCATCCTTTTCTTTGCTTCCTCCCGTTCATCTCTGTCCCTCGTCTATTTCCTCTAAACAAATTGGTTTGATGACCTCTACTTTGGTCTTATTTAATCTGTTTACTATTTCATTGATTTTCTTTTCGACTTTTCATTGACCGGACCGGCAAGGCAATAGAAACATCAAAAGGATTTCTAGTTCACAGTTGTTTTTTCTTAAGGACCTAATCTGCTCCAAACCATATGGAGAACGAAGGGGTGGTTGGATGAATGTGGACCTTGTGTGAGAGGCCATGGACAAAAAAAAAACGGGAAGAAAAGGGTAAAGAATAAAGAAAGAGGAAAAAGGAGTTAGGAGTAACAATGCCCAAAAAGGCTGAAAATCAAAGAAAAAGCTTAAATTTTGGCACTAACAAAATTTAAAAAAAAAAACGCGGTTCCTCGGATTGCTTGGGTCGCCTGCCGTCGCGGTTAGTAAGATAGGCCTATACAAACCTTTGACCTTGAGATGTGAACTTTGGTGGGAACCTCAAACAAATGCGGTTTGAATGTAAACTCCATAAACCAAGGTTGGTTCCAATTGAACTTCAGCTTTCAAATGAGGTCCCAATTTTACATTTTCAGCCTCTCTTACAAATTGAACCTCACATGAACCCTTTGACCTTGATTGCGACTTTGGCCTCATCAACAAATGAGGGATCCCATGGTTTGCACCTATGATTCAAGTTTGGTTCATTTGAACTTCAACTTTTAAAAAAAGAAAAAACCTAAAATAATTATTTTACATTTTCAGACTATTTACACTTGACCTCACATGACCTTGGACCTTGGCATGTGACCTGACCTTGGCATTGTGACCTTTGACCTGGCATGTGACCTTTGGACATCATCAACAAGTGGGGGATGCCATGTTGCACCTTTGGACCCAAGTTGTTGTATATAAAATTGGATTGATTGAGGCCATATTTATTGGTTGAGCAATGAGTTGAAAAATATTGGCGATTTCCACACCCTGGGTCTAGGCAAACTACTCCTGATTTAAGAAACTCAATTTTCAAAAATTTTACCAAATAGTTGCAAGCGGTGTCAATCTTAGCATGCCCGGGGCCAGTAGAGTCACCGGGAAAGTTTCCAACTTACAAGTTGATATAGCCAGAAGCCAATTCAGGAATTACTGCATCAATGCTCAAATTTACAAACGTTTACTAAGGTTGGTTTGAATTGGATATTAAATCTAATTCAGTGAAAAGTGTAAGATTTTTAAGTGTTTTTCACAGGTTGTTCCTTCAATTTGATCCCAACTGGCAAGTGCCACAGCATTAAGATTTTGGAATCGGAGCGATTTCATTGGAATCAGGGGAGATTTTTTTTTTAAATGTCAGCGAGCAATTCATGGTGTAGATGTAGTGATCCTCAGAAAGATCAAGCGGCCGAATCCAGCTTGGGGTCAGGGCAAGCACCCTGAACTCACAGGTTTTGTTGTCATTAAAGATAAATTGATAAGCCTCTCGCCCCACCCCACCCCATTGAAAACACTGTTCAGGAACTAGGAACTGTATTCCATTTATTTTCTTTTCAAAGAATATATGAAAAGGTGATCTTAAAGTCCTTAGGGTACATCTGTGGCCCACCTACAAAATTATTAACAAAGGGATGAGTACAAATCCCACGGCATATGACATGGGACCTACTGGCACACCAATCAATCCTTTCTTGTACCCTTCTTACAATATGGTGGAGGTCATTATTGTTACAAAAACATGTTTTCAAGAGAAGAATATGTAATATGGGATGATGTATGAGATATAAACCTTATTAAATAGGACCTACCCACACCAATCACTCTTCTCTTGTACACTCTTCTCTTACGATTACTTACTTCTTTCACCACTTTGTGGAATGCCAACCTGGCCCTACCAGAATATCACCTGTCTTCTAGATTGGCCATGGAGGATATACAATGGAAAGGTGCTATCTTGCAACCTGCAAAGACGAGGTCAGTAGTTCACATCAACGTTTCTGGATAATTTTATAGGCCAATTAATCGTAGGAGGTAACCATTTGGTGCTATTAAGTTTCACTCCGACTAAGAAATATGACTCCATCAACCCGCAAAAAAAGAACAATTCTACTAGAGATATATACTCAGTCGCTTTGAAGGAATTTGTGAATAACACCAGGAGCCAGTTCACAAGTACGTACGATCGATGTTAAGTTTGATTATCAATATTGCAAGTTCAAACTTACGCTTTATCGAGTTACGCTTGATAAATATACTACCAATTCGATCAAAGGTCTTTGTGAAACAGGCCTCTGGTTAGTATGATTTGAAATCTAGGCCTGTACTATTTGTAAATAGTTTTAATGAAACCTTTGACCTATGGGGTCAGATCAGCTTAAACTACTGCCGGTGTCGGGGTATGAGGCTGGCCTATACTGCGTGCCCACAAAGCCAGTCAACAATGGGCATAACTGAAAATCAAAACCCGTGATCAAAAAATCTGTGACTTCTCAAAATCTTCTGCAACCCGAATAAAAAGGGTATTTATCTTTTTTATTATAAATCTGTTTAAAAACCATGCAAAAATATTTCTGCTCAGAGCCCACAGGCTCTCTCGCTACTTTCCCGACTGTCCCTCCCCAAACAAACAGCCTCTCACGGACTGTCACTTGGATGTCGAGCTGCCATGTGAGAAGCTGTTGAAAAGGTTACTCAGAGATTTCCCAAGGATGGCGCCCTCAATGTTCTGACATAACATCATGCTTGGCCACAACTAATCACTGTTGTGTGAAAATATCTGAGCTCAAATGGGTGTCCTTCATATAGCATTCACAACTTTGTTTTAAAAATTCTTGTTATACACAGCATCCCGTGGTACTCCTCCACTATACATAAATGTGTACTGCATCAAAACAAGACAAAAATCATGATTTATTCCACACTTTGCAATTGGCATTTTAGTGATTATCTTAGTTCTAGACTGACTATTTTTAATGGTAATACACCAAAAAATTATATTTTGAAGATCTGCATCAGCTTTAAACCTTAAAGGTGCATTTTGTGATCATAGCACCTTATATTTGCTTATGGTTCACTAGATTCCTCAAAAAAGGTATTTTGTTGAATGTGACAGTGCATTTGAAGTTTAATAAGCAAATGTTCATACTCACATTGCCATAGGCCACACAGTGTTGTAATTCTGTCCGTTTTTTTTTTGTCTGTCCAGTTCAGTAGTCAGAAAATACAAAATAGCAAAATTCTTTAAGTAGAGCCAATTTGCAGTAAGATTAGGCAAACATTCCATTGTACTATAGGCCACGGTTTTCAGTTTTCAGATGATATAAAAAAATCTCAATTTTATCGAGCGACGAGGATAGAGGGGCTATAGATCATAAAATGCCTGAAAATCATTTACATCAGGTGAACGTGGATGTATCTGAAGAGATCTAACTAGACTCCTTTGAGGAAAATACTACAATTTCCCCTGAGTGTTCCTCTCAGTGTGTTCCTCGCATTTACAGGCGATATTCTGAAAAAGGAGTCTAACTTGAGTCATGGATTTAAACCAGGTGTTAGTCCTACACGAGGGGACTTTGCACCCCCTTTCAAAATGGAGTTTCAAATTAACAAGTTTAATAGGTCCACATGATTATTTCCGTTCAATATGCTCTAAAACTGTGCTGTAACGGGTAGAAAATTCCTCAGGATGGGCCAGAAGGTCCACCCATGAGGATTTTTTCTCAATCATTACAGCACATAAAATAAACATAATTTATTTATTTCCACACCCATACATGTAAACATACATAAGCATCACTATAAAATACAATATTGTATAAATACAATATTGTATTGATAATACATAATGATGATGTGAAGAAGAGTACTGGGAAAAGAGCCAAGCGGCCTGTCAAGTCCCCAGACTCTATTGTTTCATGTTTCAAATTGTTCATAATTTATATGACAGACCTTTTGTAGAAGATTTAAAGAATGGATACTTTTTGCTTTTTTAACATGAGGTGTTATGTTGTTCCACTGTTTTACACTGAGGTAACAAATAGATTTTTCACCAAATTGTATTTTAATATGGTGGGGTCTCAAAGTCTGCTGGATGTCTTTTTTGCATAGGTATGATTTTTCAGCATTCATTGAAAAATGTGTTAAATGTAGGTGGCAAACAGGTTATTCCAGTACTACATACATGTGCCAAAATTAGATCACACAAATATTCAATTTACGTTGATATATTTGATAAAAGAGAGCATTAGAAAGCACTTCTATATTCACATTACTAAACTGCTCTTAAATGCACTTTTTGTAATTAAAATGAGCAGTATTCGCCTTTTCAAACATCCTGCATGCACTTCCAGTGCAGTGATTACCATAGTTAAGGTTGGAGAGGAAGAGAGAGTGTTGTATGAGATTTAGAAGTGCTGCTTCAGGAAAGAAATTTTTAATTTGGATAAAATTCCAATAGCACTAGAGCATTTTTTTCCTAACTCCTCCATATGATTTTTCCAGGTCAAATTTTGGACAATAGTGCATACCCTAGAAATCGAAAAGCATTAATTTGATTAATTTCGGTATCATCAATGGAAATTTCAATTGGTGGTTAGTTCTTTTTTGTTTTGATTTTGATATGAGTGCCAAAAAGCAATGTAATTAGTTTCTTAAGGTTTTTTTTGAGTGAAGGTTTATTTGACTTGCAACCAGGTGTTTAGTTTACTAATACACATTATACTATGACCCGTGAAACGGGGCATAGTATTTTGCTTATGCTGTTTGGTCTTTCCTTTCCTTCTCCGACCCTCGCTTTCTTTTTTCAGCTTCTTTGCCAACTGCTGGGCCGATATTGGTAGTAAAATGGATTCATTGACTGTCCAATACTCAAAAAAATTTATTGGTCAAGCCATGAGTTGAAAAAAAATTGGGCGGACGAAGTCCGAGAGCCCACTATTTTTCAACTCATGGCGAGACCAATAAATTTGGCATTGGACGAAAAAATGAATCATTTTATCAATTATTATGTTTTGAGAATCTTGTGTCCCTTATAGCTAACTATACATCATTTTCAGTTTAAAAGTAGGTACATGTAAAAGGAACCATAATTATAAGCTTTAGAAGATGATGCATGGAATATGCAGAGCAAATAAATACCAATAGACACTATGAAACACTGAGAAACAGCAAAGCATGGAACACCAAATTGTGGACACCACTAAAGACACCAGGACCATAACAAACACCAGGACCATCAAAGGCGTGGGACCCAGCCAGGCATCAAATAAAAAACATCAAACAAACAGAAACCACCCAACACTGGGAACCAACCACACTGGGACCACCCATACAACTGGGAACCACCCCCACTGGGAAACCCAACTCAGGGAACAATCCAATCTCGGGAACCACCCAACTCAGGGGAACCATCCAACACATGGAACCATCCAACACTGGGGAAACATCCAAACACTGGGGAACACACAGATATAGATCACCATGTGACGCCAATACTGGAAACCCAACCAACTGGAAAGAAAGACTGAACCATAGAGCTGGAATATTAACCAAGAGGGATCGCGTTGTACTTCATGGACTAGCCCAGCCGTTAACGTTTTCTCTCATACACAGCGCGCCGTGGTGTGGCTGCGTAAGCCGCGAGGTGTCGTCACTGTGAGGCGCAAGCACACGCATATAAAAAATCTTGCGTCACGCGATATGTTACCAGTGTTGCATTTCCCCAGTGTTCCTTGTCTGATCAGCGATTTTTCCTGCAATAATTATGCAGCGAAAACAATCGACTGAAGAACTATGCACTTCTAAAAAGATTCCTGAATCCCTAATGCACCAAAAGTCTCCCGATGACCCCTTGTTAATGTTGCTGAGGACAACGAGATAATTGAGTCCGTGAGATAGCATGTGCATTCAGTTGTTGTTGTGTTTTCACTCACTAAGTGTGACGAACGTAATTAAAATCGCGCGTGTTTATAAATATGCATTAAGGAATTTCCAAATCGACGATATGGAAACCAAATATGGTGGTGGTGCCCAAAACTATGTTAATGAAGTGCGTATGCTCATTATAATACTTTTGGGCACCCCGACTTTGGTTACGCGTTTCGGGAGAATCTTCCGATCTGGTTATATTTACGTCATTGGACTGAACGCACGACCACCCCCACCCCAAAATGAAACATCCTTAAATTGTATCAACCATCAGTCAGCATGTGCATAAAAGAGTCCAAAGTGGTGAAAAAAAATTGGGAACCCAGGTTTTCTGCTGCTGGCATTTTGATGACTCAAACTCATTTTTATTGGGTCTCTACCAGTAATATAGTATATAGGACAGGAAGATTCTCAAAACACATATTTTTCAACTCATGGCTTGACCAATAAATTGAGTATTGGAGACTCAATGAATCAATTTTATACCAAAATCGGTCAGAGAACCACTGACCAAAGAGCTACATTAGGGGTGGTACATGTTGACCTTTGACCTCTAGTGGGTCAATAGAGGTCAAAAACTAAAAATCTTTGGAAGCCTAATTCTACAGATAAGGTGCACTACTGCTGAAAATTTTGCATGCGTCTTTGGTCAGTTGTATACAGCTTGTACCACCGAATTAATATCTGGAACTCATACATTCAAAATGGCGGCAGTATCTAATTAATATGCAAAAATGCTATATCTCAAAATCGATAACACTTGGATAGGTGATTTCTGTTGCAAAAGTTGCGGATAATATCGAGACGAATCAAGTGACAGAATCGTGGCCGGGGTCACGTGTAAGATATGCAATATGAGCTAATAATATGCAAAAACGCTATAACTCATCAACCAAAGTAGAGATTTATGTCAAATGTGCTTGTCACAAGAACCACTGGGAAAAGCTCTATTTCTTATGTGCACAATCTGGGGTCAAAGGTCAAAATGGGTCATATAGGGTTCAAATATAAAAGAAGCTAATTGACCTACATAGCTATGCCATCTTGTAGGCATCAGTGAAAAGTGAATGTCCCCAGCAACCCCACGCTCTAAGAGCCATCGTTTAAGGGTCAAAGGTCAACAGGAATTCATTCATACATAACGGGCATAGTATCCTGGAGTTGTCCAGTTCTAATTGTATTTCGTGTTTTATTTCTTGGTGTGATGTAAATGCACTAGGTCACTGCATTAAATAAAGACAATACATGAGCAGAATTTGGTATATCATACATAAATAATAAATCCCAAGGCCCTAAAATTGAGAGCCTTGGGGGCATTCAGTGTCGATATGTTTTGTTGAAGATTTGTGACTGTTATAATCAACATATTTGTCTGTTGTAAGGTAATTTTTGAACCAATCCAAGCCAATACCTCTGAGGCCAAAGTGATGCATTTTAGCTAAAAGGATGTCATGATTGATGTTATCAAAGGCCTTGGAAAGGTTCCAAAAATACCACCAGGCAGTTGTTGATTACTATTAGAAGGGTTACGAGATGCACTCAATGTCAGAAAATAAACCTCCCGAGGTTCATAAAACAAAATTCACAATGATATTGATAATGATAGATTACTTGAAACAGATGTTAAATTCAAAAACAATGATTTTAAATAGGTACATAAATGAATTATGATCAATCACACAATTAACAATGCCACAAAAATTATTGTTTCTTACTATTACAATCTACACCATGCACATAAATCATTAAAGAGAATGAAAGTTCAACGTTCAATGTTGGGTGCCGCACCGTCTCGTGTAGAATTCAGATCCACATAAATCTGGCGACACAATCTTGCTGGACAGTTCAACTAGTTTCGCGGCTGAAATCGCAAAAGTCCTTTTGGCTAGCCGGCCGATTACCGATTAATTTATAGACTCGTAGACTTGGAGAAAAAACTGGAAGTTAACATGCAGCTTGATGGTATAAATTTGTCAATACAGGTTACTCAGTGCCCATAAAGGTGAATGTCACTGGTACAGAAGCAATGTCCTGCTGGAATGTTAATGTGAACATTGTTTTTTCAAAAGGCCCAAATTTGAAGCAGCTTTGACAATTGTAGCAACTTTCTAGAATCAAAGAAACATAACATTTTATAAATCAATGTTATGACAAGTTCTCCAACTTTTGTTTGAGAGGTCTACACTAGTTGAAATCTCTTGGACAAACTGGCAAAGAGAATATAACTTGGCAACAGAATTGTCCAAAGGCAACTTTTCCATGATGCAACAAACACGGAGGAGGCAAGTCCAAATTTCACAATCCTTCTCGTTCGCTGAAAACATGTTTGAAGGAAGTCCACAATCGTCCACATCCTGCACCTGATATGTATTGACTAGCAATTACACAAAGTTTTTTGTTCATCCAACAGGGGTGCAATCTTGCTTCCTATAGGTAACAAAGAACCTCTGTCCAATTTCTAGAATGACGATGATAAGACAATGTGCTCCATTTGTCCTCTGACTGCGACATAATATTCTGACAGTTTGTCTCAGGAATTGTTCTCACACACTAGTCCCTTTAGAACTAGGTCAATCAGATAACTCATGCTTATTGCACAACACATCGCAAGTTTCATATTTTCATTTCCTCACCTCATAATTTAGATGATTAAATTTTAACATGGATTTAATGAATATAATACAGAAAATAATGACAATTTCAGGAGTGTCACCCCCCCCCCTTAAAGAAAGTTTGAGACAATAAAACTTCTTGTAGTCTAACGTTCTGGCTCTGACATTGTAGCTGTGAGAGTTCGCATTTAGCTGACTCTTGAAAGGGCCTCGGCAAGTTACATGTCCTTGCCTTTAATAGTTTGATGCCAAGTTGTACCCGTGCATGGTTAAAAACTCCATCTTAGCAGTCTTTGATTCTTGGTTTCTCATTTTGTGGAGAAAAGTTGAGTGGAAGTGTGGTCCGTAGACACCAGTATGTGGTGGTTAGGTGAGCTCAAGTACACCTCAAATACGATGATTGAACACACAACATCAAAGGGTTGTAAGGCTAGCAGCAAGGCTAAACACTCTTTTCAATGGTTGAGTAGTTTTGCTGATGCTTATTGCACTTTTGCGAAAAGTAGCCAATTGGATGCTCAACCTTGTCTTCACCCTCTTGTGCGAGCATGCACCCGCCATCCCACATCAATAGCATCTACCTATTAAGGGGATGCCTCTTAGACCCAGAGGTGAATTTTTTGTAAAGTACAAATGCTGACATTCATATTTGGTCATATAATAACTATCATTAAAAGCAAATGTAGTCAAAGCTATTTTCAATGTCACTGTCTAACCGGTCCTGGGAAATCGGCGGCCATATTGGATTTTGGTACATACCTTGCTGCCGCAATTTTCTCCCTTTCAAAAATCACTTTTAGATGGGATGTGCATATAGGGTAATTAAGTACACCATCTAAAAAGTTGTTTATCGAGCAAAAAGTATATCTTTTTAATCGGATGAGTGGGGTCAATGACCTCTATTTCCCACATCTAAATCACATTTTCACTAAATTTTGTGAAAATCAGTCCCAATAAGGTACCATGCAAAATTTGTGAAGCATTGAGAACATTGTGTTCTAGAAAAAGCTGCGCGCAGTATATCAGCAGACGCGAAATGCTTCTGGAGAAAATGTGTTAAAAGTTTAGAAACACTAAATATGCAAATGAGTTCCAAATTCTTCAATTGTACACTCACCAAACGTCTGATATGTTCATAAATAATTAATCGAACCAAAATACCTTACTTTCGTCATATATATATGGTGCAAAAAATTTGGTGAAATCCAATTATAGCCAATATTGTTAAAAATAGCCTGTTAATAAACAATAAAAGACATAAGAACCGAATACAGGCTAAGTATAGGAGAAAATTCATTTTGCTGCGAATTCGCGTGTCGATATGCTTCACTTTGATCAACCAGAATTTTAAACAGAATGTTGTATTTAAGTCAACTAAAAAGCAAATAAAGCTGAACTTCCAATGTACCATTAATCAAAGAAAACACTAATTTTATCAAAATATGCATATTTTCACAAAATAGGCTGAGGCATCCCCTTAACTTGAACTGAATCTGAAAATCAGGTGCTGTCAAAACTGGCCTGGGCTCAGAGTTGGCCTTAATTTTGTCAAAGTCTCTTGGCATGCATCAGACCAAATAAATTGGTATTCTTCTGGAGCAGGTTGGTCATTGGATGTGCAAATAACAGAAAAAAATTGGACAATATTTCCTCTAATATCCTGCACTACTACCCAAAAATCTAAGTCAGTTCTTTCCTGTTGGTAGATGATGGAAACTTGTCTATCGCCTCTACTTTGACTTGGATTGGCTTTAAAACTGCCCTTGACCCATCAATGTGGCCTAGATATGTGACTGTGGCACAACAAAAATCACTCTTTGCTAAATTGACAGTTAATTGGCTTTTGCAAGTGTTCAAACAATTTGTGCATTGTTTCATGGTGTGTTCCATGTTTCAGAGTACAATACCAAATCATTCAATATATCCGTCACAACCAATCTACCTCAGCCAAGGACCTTGTTACCAATCTTTGGAACGTAGCGGGAGCATTTCTCAAGCCAAAGTGCATCCTTGTACTGAGTACAATCCATCTGGTGTTACAACGCTGAAATTTCTTTCTTTTGCTCTTTCTGTCATTGGAACTTGCCAGTATCCCTTTAATAAATCAAAACTGCTAACAAATTTGGCAGTTCCAACTCTTATGCAATTACAATCATCAAAGTCTGGTATCGGGTACGAATCGGTCTTGGATTTTAGATTTGTTGCCCGAAACTCTTGACACAAGCGTTAGGACCCATCAGGTTTCGGTACCATTACACACGGGCTTTGGTGACGACCAATCGCTGGGCTGGGTTCAATTAATTGTTCTGTAAAATATAGTCTACCTCTTCTTCAAGATTTGGCTTTTACGGGGTTTCAACCTATATGGTGGTGTGTGATAGGCAGTAGCATAACCTACCATCAATGTAATGATTGCACCACATTTTGTTTTAGTAGGAACATCTGAAACAAATTGGACCAAAACTTGTCAATAAAATTGGAAAGTTCATCCTGTTGTGGACTTGTCCAGGTGGATCCTATTTTTGTTTCCAAATGGGCGCACATTCAGAAATTGTAAGGGTTTGGGGTGACAACCAGTAGGCATGTCATCACTTGCTTTGTGGTTTTCTAATATCAGGTACAGTACTTCCTCTTGGTCATTATCACCTTTGGTCTGAATTGTCCATGGCAAACAGATTTGAAGTTTCAGTTGCTGGTTTCACCCCTATTCAACATTACTTTTTAAGCAGATGAATGTGACACAATGTCTCGTGTTGGCCGACTATGGCGTTTTGGACAAATAGGTTACATCATGGACCTGGATTCACACCTCTACGCGACACACTGTAGGGATCTAGCTTGTAATGGATGTCCAAGAATTGCAAATAATACAAAACTTTATCCCCCTTTAAACACGCATCCATGGCCTTTGCTCATACCACTGTGTCATTTTGGCTTGGCTGTCTTTTCAAATTTTCCCTAGCAATTTCACATGCCCTTGGTATTCGTGACTTAAATCCAAATACATAGTCTAAGAGGTTCAATTCAACTGTCCATTGTAACCACCATTTTTCTGAGAAGTTGTAACGGTCCTCGGACTTGATGTACAAACACTAATTCAAACAGGCTGAATCCTAGTGATTCTTGCATGTCTTCCCTAAGCAGCAAACAATAGGAGATGTACTCCCTCATCCCAATCCGTTGGATATTCTGAACAATAGGTTTTCATCAATTCGTGAGTTTGGTGAATGAAACCTTTCAAGTGCCCCTTGGGACTCGGCTGATATGCAGAATGATTTGTACTGCCATCCCTAATTATGCATAACTGCTGAAATGTCCGTCCGGACATGAAATTAGAAACTTGATATGATTGGATTGACGTGGGTAGGCCAAAATAGTGTAAAGAACTTAGTTAGTGCTTTCACAACTGTGTGCGATTTGATATTTCTCAGTGGATTCGCTTCTGGAAAAGCGGGTTGATGCACACATTATATAAACAAATACCTGGTTTCCTGACTTTGTTTTGGGCAAAGGGCATACACAATCAATAATATTCTGCTGAATGGCTCCTCAAATGCTGTGGGGGAATTGGATTGGTTTCAGTGGAGCTGGTGGGATTTTTTGATTTGGCTTTCCTACCACCTGACAGGTATTATGACATGATTTGAATACTCAGTTACATCTTCTGAGTGTGGGCCACCAAAAATGATTCAATGCTATAATGAGTCCTTACTAATCACAAAGATGTCCACCATTGGGTTATCATGTGCAAGGCTGATTACCTCTTTCTGATAGATTTGAGGTACAACTATTTGAGTACAACTCTCCAGTGATCTTAAGGCCGAAATATCTGGAGGCACGGTCGATTTTTCTCACGAATGCATTTCTTTGAAAAAGCACACAGGCACTTTTTGAGACTTCCTGTATGGGCAATGACCTTTCAATACATTCAGTGAGTTTTGGATCTTTCTTTGCTCCGCGATCAACTGCTTGTGGTGATCGGGTAAGAATTCAGAATTACAATCTATAACTGGCCAACGAAACTGAACGGTCAGGCGAAAACCTTTGAGAAAATGGTAATCCAAATCTAGAAAGATTTCATTCTTTTCTTTTGGTTTCTTTTGTGGTTTTGGTTGTCGTAGTTCAAACTAATCTTCTATTCTCTTGTGAGATTTGTTTCCTCATAGCCCTTGTAACGGCACAAACACGAAGGAAAAAGATTATTTTCCTCTTATTTTCATCTTTGTTCACCAGGCTTTGTGGACACAATGGATCTGGTTTTACTTTAATCCAGCTGAAGTCATTTCCCAGTAATTGGTACCCCTGAATTTCTGTCGATAGGCCCAGGCACTAGCTCATAGCTTTCAGATGGACCGTGGTTTTTAACTTGATCATATCAGCCACTAGCCTCATAGCCATGGGTCGAGTACGCTTTCACTTGCTTTGCCTACGAGAACACTCTTGTAGTAACAAAATCCAACTTGGTTTTGGCCATTTTAATTTTGGGACAATTTTCTCGAAGTGCATGAAATTTTTATCCACTTAACTTTCCTGAAAACAGTAGGAACAAGCCTAATGTGACGGTACATCAAAACCAGACGCAGTAGTAGAAGATTCACTCTTTTCTTTTTGTTGACCACTAATTTCTTGTTTCAATTTGCATTTCAATTTCTTTCTGTCTAACCTCCTTATCATGCCTGTACTCTTTTGAGTTTTCAATTTCTATTGTACCTTTCCCTTCTTGAGATTGAATCTTTCCTTTTATATTTCTATTTCTCCTTTCTTGTGATTTAATTTTCTCTAAACTATAATTCTTTATCTGCCTGAATTTCATTTGTTCAACTTTCAATGCAAGACTTTCATCATCTTCCATGGGAAATATTGTCTCTGCAAAAGATTGATCCCACACTTCATCATCTACCCATGTTGAATTATCATGTTCTTGATCATTTGTTTCCTATCATGATGTATGATTTTCTACCCCCACTGCCTCAATTATATTTGAAATTGTCCACAAGAATCTACCTTTCTTCAAGTGGTCAACACATCCCAGGTGCAGGCTCTTCACAAACTCTTGAGCATTAAATTGCCATTGTTGAATCAGGATCCTGTATACAATGTAATTTGCAAAAGACTTGAACAAAAAAGGAGATTAAGAAGCATGATATACAGTTTACAGAAATTTTCCAAACAATTTGTGCTACACAAAAAATTTCTACGAATTTTGTCTCCCGGACGAGCCCCCAATTTTGTTACGAGATGCACTCAAGGTCAGAAAAATAAAACATCCAGAGGTTCATAAGGTTCATTAAAACAAAATTTCACAATGACATTTGTAAGAAGATTGACTTGAACAAGATGTAAATTCAAAACAATGTTTTAATCTGTACATAAATAGAATTCTGATCAACATACAATCAACAATGCAGCAAAAAGGATGTTCTTACATATTTACAAATACACCATGCACATAAATAAACTATGAAAGTTCAAAGGTCACTGTTGGGTGCGCACCAGTCTCTGGTAGAGGAAGCGATCCACCTAAACTCTTGGCCGACACATTCTTGTGGGTACAGTTCAACTAGTTTCGCGATATCGCAAAAGTCCTTTTGTATAGACACCGGCCGCCGATTAATTTATAGACCTTCGTAGAATTGGAGAAACACTGGAATAGTATAACGCAAC
>JAMKCH010062180.1:0-100769 GCA_023653785.1 Ophioderma brevispina
GGTTTTTACGAAAAGGGAGTTGAGAAAAAGTGAACAAACGTCAAAGATATTACTGTGTCAAATTTTATTGGTTTGCTGTTTATGTTTTGCCAATCCTGGAATCCATCACAGGTTAAGACCACAAATTGTTTCCATCAAAAACACCTGTGCTAGCAAACGGAAATCAGATTTGCGACAAGGTCTTTGCAATCAACTCATTTTGGGCTTTTTAGGTTATTTTGATACAATCGGAAAGATCTTATATTGGCATGATCATCATTCTGTGTGCACTATTTTTCAACTTACTGTAAATTACAGTGATGGATCAAGATAAGACACCTTGGCCTCAATTTAGAAATAAGCATGAACTTGATCGCATCACTGCACTAAAAAAAACGACAACATTTATCAAGTGTATACACATGCACAAAAGTACCCTAGTGACCCGGACACTCCTCTGTTTGCCACACAATTTATAATCATACCAAGTATGCACTTGATGCATTACTGCACTAAAAAGCCAGATAGCATTTAATTTAACACCCAAGTTGTTTGACTACCCCCAACACACACAATCATGCTGCCATAAGATCTTTCCGATTTCATCAGACAACCCAAAAATGGACTGATTTCTGCAAGAATGCACAAAGTTTTGTGAATCAGCGATCCACCCAAAAAGTTGAATTTGGAAAGTTATCCAAAAGTTTAGGATAGTATGTAGAAATTTGCCCTAATAATTTTTTCCCGATGAAAAATTACAAAAAAAGGGTAAAACAGCACTGTTGAAAGATATGAAACCCCATTCGATTATGTGTTGTAGAGTGTCCTATGGTAAGTAATGACTTATGAGAACCCATACAACAAATAATATTATACATATACTTTAATAAATTTTGACCACATAGGAGTGGTCTCAATCCCAACGGAATTAATTACCATAACCATTACAATGAATTAAACCATCTATCTGACCATGCTATTAAAGGGCATTTCGTGATCCCCCACCTCGTCCCCTACGACTAATTACCTCAGAAAAGTTTGAGATTTTTAATATCATCTTACCCGTCGGGCTAAGTATAGAATGTTGCCCTCTGACGTGCAAATTCAATGTCTCTGCAAGAAATTCGCAATTTTGTACAGGTGGTCTATGGGAACTTGTGATATGAACTTATTTCTTCTAACAACCACCAAACGGCAAGATCAGGACAACTTAAATTTTGGAATAAGCTTTTCTCAAGGGAAAATTCTAGCTAAACATAAACAAACAGAAGGGGTTAGAATCACGAAATGCACCTTTAAAATTTGCGCTAGTGTATACGCGCGTTATGCGATACAGCCGGCACATTTGTGTCATACGACAGGGGAATACACATTATAAGAGTCGCGTGTGAAGGTGATTACACTACTGTGGCCATCCGCATTGCAATAACCATATCCCCATACGTAATATCGGACCTTGATTGGGTCACCCACTTAAGGTAAATAACTTCATGCTCTCACCTCAACTTAACCTATATATTTGGCCGCAGTCAAGGCAGACCGCTTTTTTGGCAGTGTCAAATTACATAATATGGACATTAATGGGTCACATATTCTGACTGTATGAAGGCTGGCCACCATAAGCCTCTTATAGACGCTTTCCTAGAAATGATTCTCAAGATAACAACTGTCATGTGCGACCATCTTGGAAATCACAACCACATAAACCAATCATTGGTCGTAATTTGACCATGTGTTGACTTCCCAGGCACCTAAGTTCGGTAATTGCCGTTTAGAAATCCCCATGCCCAATCGAAGCAGGTCATGTCCTGCCCTTCCAGTACCAGCCTTCACAGCTATAGAGGGTCCAAATATTCCAATGCTGTTTTTAAAACCCCTTTTTTTGATTTTTCAAGCTAGTATCTAAGCCCTATAATTTGGTTTCACACACCAAAACCCCTATATTTGAACACTTTGTGTAAAAATATATAACACAGTGACCAAATGTATAAGATTACTAAAATAATCGCACCAGAGCTCAAAGCTCATTTGCATGGGATTACCCACACAGGTAACTCCCATAGGGTGACTGTGGGTTTAATAAAGGGGGGCTGAATCAATTTTTTAAATAATTTTTTTGTGTGTAATTTATTAAGTAAAAGTTTCAACTAGAACTAGGATAGTCACCTAAATGCTCAAGTCCAAAGTTCAAGATGAATCATTTCTCATTTTTTTTTTCCCCAAAAACATGCAGGTAACAGTTATGTAAAGTATCCTCCTGTCACTTTCAACAGTACTTTCAGAGGCACTCCCATGAAGAAGTTGGTTGTGTAGAATTCCTAGAACAACAGGATGAATTGAGATTAATGCCTTGCTCAAGGGCCATCCCAGGCACCATGTATCTTCTCGAACCCACAACCCTAGGATGAACTAGGATTTTTTGTCCCCGCCGAACGAATTGTCCCCCGCCGAACGAAGTTCGAACATGGGACTATAAATGGGCTTCCTGTCCGTTATGTAGTCCTTGTGTCCGTATAGTCCGTGAATAAAAAGTGGTTTAACCCTGGAACATTTTTGGCATATCTTTTTTCTCTGGATGAGCTATAGGAGCCAAAATTTGGTATATTGTAGGAGGGGAACCCCCAACTAACCATGTATTCATTCCCTTCCCCAGGTCTTCCCCTGGGTCTGTCAGGGGGGTACAAGGGGAAAACGTTCCAGGCAAACAGGCAATATTGCACAGAAAATGTCAACATTTGGCCACATGTGTATGATTTTTCCGTAGTTCCGTATGGGCCTACGATGATGCAACATGGTGGAAAGAAGCGGGTTGATGAATTCTCGACCTTATTAGATGTGGGTGTAAAATTGCTAATAAGTATCTAATTTGCATAATTTATGAAAGTTTTTCTCGCCGCAATGCTTGTTAACAAGTTTTCTGGAGTTCCGTAAGGCGTATAATGATGTACATTGGTGGAAGGAAGCGGGCTGAGGAGTTTTCTTGACCTGATTAGATTTTTGGGCAAATTTCGTCGAGCAAATTAATATGCAAATAGCTAATATAATATGCAAAATCATCATAATTGCTAGGTGGGGGTAGTCAAGTATATCCCAAACAAAGGTATTAACATATGTAAGTCCCCATGTTTTCATTGAAAGTTTTTTTTGGTTCTGGTTGCAGCACGTGAATCAGTTCTTGGTTGGGTTACCAGCCATGTTTACATTTCTTGAAAATGTGAATACGTAAAATTCATTGTTTCACTACCCTGTTCCGACCCCGCAACAGGGCCCAATTTAAAATGTGGTCACACGATTTTTTCTGAAAATGTGTTGCCAATTGAATAAATTATCATATTTTTAATAAATTTAGTGAATTTTAAGGGATTTTTTTTGCCAGATTTCATTTTAATAATATATCTTGAGTCTTTTAAAACCAAGGTCACCATTTTTGGATGTCGTATTGTAGCTTCATACATTGCAGTTTGCATTTTTTGCATTTAGTTATCGCGACATTCGGCGGGGACATATTTACGGCATCGCGTAAATCCGAGTTCGCCTTGTGGCATTTCCGCAGAGTAGCTGGCGCACCATAAACATTGGTAAACAACAGCATTTGCCGAATGCCACATTTCTGCCATCATGGTTTGTGAATTGGTCATCAAGGCACATGAGACGACCAACATGTGGGACACTACCCAGGCTACCATGTACCTGCAAGTGTCATGAAATGTCCCAACGTTGTGGAAACAGGGCCAATATGTTTAGGGTTACATTTTAAACAATGCTATGCACTCCTGTGATTTCATAAATTTTATGATGGTAGTTTGGTCAGTTTTGTTTATACTTAAAGGTGCGTGTTTCCCTTGTCTTTGGACCCCCCGATTTACACGGAAGTAGTATCGATTTTGATATCAGACGAAGGAGCCGTATTTTTCCTCATTGTCGTCCTGAAATGTGGGAGCCCTCACATCCATTTCATTCCCAAGATATGTTACCTTTGACCTAGCCTAACAAATGAGTGTTTGCATGTAAACAAACAAACACCATAAACCAAGTTTGGTTCACCAATTGACCTTCAACTTTTCAGATGAGGTCAATTTTACATTATATCACAGGCCTATTTTTACAATGTGACCTGTGCGACCCCTTGACTCATCAACCAATTGAGGGATCCCATGTTTGCACGCCATTGCAAGTTTGGTTCCAATTGAAGGCTTAAGCTTTTCAAATGAGGTCAATTTAACATTTTCAGCCTATTTTACCAAACTTGAACCTCAATGTGACCCTTGACCATCATCACAAAGGGAGATGCCAAGTTGCATACCTGTGACAGAAGTTGGTTTCAAGAGACCGGAATTTTTCCAAGAAAGAAGCGCCCTCATTTTTCTCGAACCTAGGTTTTTTATACATATTTGGAAGCTTACCAAGGCATTAGATCACACATGAAGTGAATAAGCCGAATAGCGCCGTCTTTATGTAATAAGAATGATTATTTTAGTAGTTTTCTGTGGGTGCATACAGAAAGTCAGCAGTGTTTTCTATGGGAACGATTACGATAGCAGGTAATTTCAAAAAACAAGGCTTGCGGTTTCTTTTCACCTGTTGTCCAATAAACCTTCCAAAACGTCGGTAGGTGGTCTAACACCGATTCCAGTGAAATTGAGAGAAATTCATATCCTAAAAAAATCTCCTGTCACTTAATCCATGAATGTAGTGGATATTACAGGCAAATGTTAAACCCTTTTTCACCAACAAACAGACCATCATCAGTGAACAAAGTGATCCCTATGTGTTATTCCTGCCTTACCTTGCAACGAGAGATTCTGAGGCACCAAAATATTGTGTCATAAAAGAATTTCATATAGGAATTAGAATCAATAAGATTTCTTGCCTTGTATTCCGCTACAGAATGTTTTAAAAAAAGAGAAAGGCGATTTGGATTTGCTTGTATTTCAAGTAAAACATAGGACTAATTTGGTATTGACTCCTATACGAAAGTAAAAATTTCACAATTTTGTACAAAAAAAAAAAACATTTCTCGGCTATCCTTTGCAGATGGGGATCTTTTTGGATGGAAAGCTTTTAATAAGGGCAAAAATCAGGTACTTACGATTTGTTAAGGAACACTTGATAGTGAATCTCTTGTTGCCACCTTTAAGGCAGGCGACACAAAACCGCGTTTAGTGGTTAACCATCGATATTAGCACAGTATTGAATAGGGCCTTGCAACATGCATTATTGCATACCATAAAAACTGCAAGTTTATTTCCCACAGTACTTGACGGGGCGTTAATGTGCAAGTGCAGGCTCTCAGATCAAGTAGAGAACACAATAAAGAACGTTACCGTCCAGAAACGGCACTTTTGGCTTACTTTACAAATCCTATCCTTGTTTTAGCTTTAATCATGAAGAAATGGAACTTTTTGATAATTGGTAAAAACAAGGAAAAAAAAAAAAAAAATGGTGAAAAAAAATAAACAAACAATGACTAGTTCCCTAAACACAAAAATATGCCCAAACCTATTTTGTCCAGGCTAGCAAAAACAGAGGAAACAGCATTTTTTGGATTTCTTATTGATGTGACCACACTAAGTATCAGGTATTGCTGATTTCTAGGGTTATTTTTGAGTTCTCTACACATTGCAGACCCGGATTGCAGCAATATTTGTGACTGATTGTCTTCTTGTTGATGAATGCACTCTCTGGACCTATTAGAATCTTGCATTCTCCAAAAATTGTCTCTGCTCATCTTGATTGCCATCTTACTGGGAGAAACCTACTTTGAGGAAAGATGTACCATTCACGCTGACTTCAACTAAATATGTTGATTCCAATGTATTTTCTTAGTCATGAAAATTCTCTCCTCTTGAATAATTGGGGCCATGGCAACATTTTGGGTTGTTGGTTAACCCAAGAGCAGTTTAGTAGAACATACCATTGTAGGAATTCGCATCAATACATTATTTGAAAAGCACCCTTTAACAAATTAATATTGCATAAAATGGGAGATGGGTGGGGGTTAAGGTTTAATTATATGGACCCAGATTATTGTGTAATGCGTGACTTACGACTTAAGTGTGCTCAAATTCATAAGAATTCCATACATGTTACTTTGCAATTTGCTAGGACCCAAATATGTTTGCATCATTTTTAGTGAAATAGTTCATTGTTTGGTTATTTTTTCAACGTTTTCACCATGTGTTTGAACGGTACATTAATTATTTAAAAAAATTACAAAAGCTAAAACAAGGATAAGAATTGGTTGAAGTAGGTAAAAAGTGCCGTTTTTGGAGGGCAAACGTCTTCTGAGACCCCCGGTACACCTAAATCGGAACAAGCACCTTAATAGACACCTAAAAATAATTTCCAAATGATTTAGGGTGTCATATGCTTAAAGGGCTAGTTTTTATTTTTTGGGACCCCTGACTTAACCAGAAGTTATCAATTTTTAATTTTTAATGTTGTATTTTTCTATTAATTTCTAGTAATTGCAAGTTTCAGTTAAGATGAATGATATAAAAATGTGGTTAATTTTAAACACAGTAGTGAAGGGGCCGTTTACATAGCAGATTGATTATAACACCCCAAACCACAAGTTTGTTTCAACTAAACTCGGTTGGTTCTTCTTCTTGCGTGAGGCAGCAGCCTAAATATTTTGTTAAGCGTTGAGCCAACTTCAATGTTGATTAGTTGGGGTTTGAGAAATCTGTTGTCCAACAGTGGACGAAGGTGGGCACGCATGAGAATGTGATCCGCAGTCGTGGATGGAGAACCATTGGCAGGCTGGCGATGGCCCGCAGCCCCCACGGTGCATGTATGTTGCATTGGAACGCGACGACTCCTGTGCGAATCTGTTAAGGTGAACATTCCTTGCGTGGGTGGTTGCTGCCAGGTGGTAGGTTCTGTCTTTGGTGTAATAGAGAATTGGTCTGGTATTGGAGTATCTTGCCAAGCAGTATTCCATGTCCGTAAGATGTGAAGGGGAACTGGAGAGTTGGCAGCATGTCAGCAGAAGGTCGGCGAGAGCGAAGTATCTGTTACCGAGTTGGTGTGATTCTTGACAGTGTTATGCAGCAGGTGCTTTTGTCCAGCAGGGCCTTATTCACTAGTTTGGGCGTGTGGTGTGCTCTCCGAAGTACTGCAGCAAGCCTGAAAAGCACTGGTAGGAATCAGATGGAGTAGGATGGAGGCAGCCAGTGCTGGTTCTCAAGGTCTCGTTGAGTCGTACGTGGCCAGCTTCTTTGTGTGAGAGCTGTTGCACCATGTGGGCGGCATATTCAGACAGTTTGCTGTAGACCAGAGCCAAGGCAGTGGTGGTGCGTAGGGTCGTTGGGCTGGGACCCCATAAGGATCCAGCAAGTCGGCACAGGAGAGGTTATTCCTCGAAGATACCTTGCGCATACGGACTCGAGGTGCTGACGGTGGTAAGAAGTGCCGTCAAGCTTACACTACCAAGTAGGTTGGTGTAGGATTTATGGCAGAGGGTGCTCCATTGAGGTTGATGTGAAAGCTGGCGATAAGCCTATTTGGGGTGAGGTGGAAGGCAAAAAGTAGCGGTGGTCCTTGGCTTCAGCTCAGTTACAGTCTCCAGGTCTTGAGATATATGCTGCACGTAGGGCCATGTCTGTAGTAAGTGTGGCTTTCTACTTCTGTTCAGTTGCTTGTCGACTGGAGGAGGGCAAGATCGTCGCCGTAGCCCTATTGTCTAGATGTGGTTTGAGGTAAATCGCGGAGATACAAGTTTGAACAGCATAGGAGCATTACAGATCCGTGTGGGATTTCGTTCCTCAGACGACTACTCTGCCATCACTTGTTCTGCGAATAAAGCTATGTTTGAGAGTTACATATGAATGTCAAAGGTGATGATCAGGGGCTGGTCTGAGAAGCTTGAGGTCATGGCCATGGTGCCAAACGGTGTCATATGCTGCCGTAAGGTCCACCAAGATGCGAACATGCCTTCAGGAGATTTTCAAGCTCTACTCAATACCATTTGTGAGGTTTTAAGGATCTGGTGGACAGTTGCTCCGGCCACGGCGAACCATGCTTGTCGTCAGGAAGATGGGGGTCAAGGCGGGGCTCCTGCCGGGCATATCATACTCTCAAGGAGTTTGAAGGAGACAACGAAGCAGTAGTGATATTGGCGGTAGGCGTAGTTCTTAGGGTTGTCGACAGGCTTGTTTGGTTTTGTTTGGGGATGCGACTGTGATAGTAGCTCTCATCCAGATCTGGGGTTAAAGGACGGTTGGTTAAGGAAAATGTGTAGAAATCCTGGAGCCATTCTAGACATCGGGGGCTGCATTGCATCAGGCACTCTGCTGGTATGTTGTCAGGGCCCTGGGCCTTTCCATCTTTAGTTGCTGATAGCAGAGGTAAGCTCATTTTGTGAGAAGGATGTTGAGAGTGACCCGTCCACGCCGGGGCTCGATGAAGTTTGGTGAGCTTCTTTTTGACAGAGCGAGTGATCCTTATCAATGTTCTGAAACGACCATTTGGAGGAGTTTGCTCAACAATTGAGTGGCAGTTAGGACATTTCAATGGTTTGGAAATTCTACCGGTGATGCGGTTTATATAGTCTTCAGGCTAATGCTGGAGTGGGTGAGTCGATTCCTTGGACAGTCTCCTCTCAGCGTTCACAAGAGGTTTCGGTCCAAGCAAGCAGTTTTTCAGACCCCGGAATTGAGCCTTGGATGAAGTCTTCACCGGGTTCAGAATTCAGGAAAATCATTGTAAAGAGTATTACATTCCTCATCCAGGATGTGGGATATAACTGCGGCGGCAGCCACGTGGGATGGTTTCTTTGCTATATTAATAACGAGTTGACACCAGGTGTGTAAGAAATGTCAGGTGGAAAAGCTGGTTGGTGTCGGGAGTTGGGCACTATGAATCCACCAGGTTTTTGAAAATGGTTCCAAGTCTGACCTTGCTGAGTTCACATTTCAATGGCTTTGTTGGTACAGGATTAGCAAGGCTCTCCTGAGCGATCAGTTGATGGTCTGTGGGGGACTTCGGAAAGCGGTCGAGAACAGTACGGTGATGGAGTGGTGGTCATGTTTGCAAAGCAAGGTCAGGGTTTGCAGATGTATTCCACCTTCAGGAGTTGAAAGTGTCTGGTGCCTTGGCGGTGTGGTGCAAAAGTTGTACATCGGATTTTAAGGCCCAGTCCTCTAGGGAGAGCCCATCAGGGTTTTGGTTTTCATGGAACCCAAGGTAATTGCTAGACTGTAAAGTCGCCGGCATTTTAAATGCAGGGGCACCATAGGTTGGTTAGAGCGTCTGACTTGAAGACGATGTTAGGTGGCTTGTAGACAGTGGTGACTAAGCCTGCAATTGGCTGTTTTGTCGGTGGTGAGGGTGTTGCAAGGTGCCCAGCAATCGTATTCAAATAGAGACAATTTGGACAGGCACCTTCAAGTGCCTAGTAAAGGCATTTGAATGGAGTGTACATTCCGCAAATATATGTGTGTTCTGAGCATACAACTACATTCAAAAGGGGGGTTTGTGCCTATGCAGTGACATTGCCAGGTTTCGACCCCTGCAACATTTTGGGTATGTGCCGACTTTATGGAAATAATAATTTGAAATTTTCACTGTCCATTTTTTAGGGGATATGGAATGATTTGTTATCGTAATTATTTAATATTACTCAAAATATAACTACTGGGAAAAAAATCAAAGCAATTTTCCACTGTGACATTATCAACTCTCCATCTTACGACGGGCGGGTGGTTACCCATGGCCTTTGGTTTGTTTTGTACTTTATTAACTATGAAAAAAAGGATTCATGTAATCAATCCATATATTTCCCGCTTAAACCAACAACAAGGTTGAAATTTGTGAGGATGGGGTGTGTGGGTAGGGGAAGTCATCAAAGTGAAGTTATGGGGGTGGTGAGTAAAATGAGCAGTGATTTGTTATGTTACAACTACAAAGAAAGGCCCCTACACTAACATTAAGGTAGTCATATTATAAATGCATGGCAGATCAAATTGTGTATCAATTCTCCTGTTAATGACCAAACTACCGATTCTCTGACAAAAGGTGTGTACATTCAATATCGTCATAGGCATGGACAGCATATGAATTTAAATTATATCTACCAGGTAGAGAACATTAAATTGATACCAAAAAATTTGTTTGTTCTGATTGTCTTTGGACCCCCCAACTTACCCAGAAGTCGGTAGGGGTATCAATTTTGATATCAGATGAAAGGACATATTTTTCTGTTTGTCTTGAACATTTTGCCAACCTAATCCCTTATTTCCAAGAAATAAACAAAAAAACGTGTTTTTTTAAATGCTTAACCATCATATTGCAGGCCTTGTATTTTGAGGCGTGGAGTAGTGTGATAGCATACCATCACACACCTAAATGGTATGAGGTGTGCGATTTTAAGCACACCTAAATCTGGTAAAATAATTACACAAGTTTGATACAAATGCCCAACTAAGCACACCTGACTCCTCTTCAGAAGTGCTTTTTTTAGCACAGTAGGCATTTTTAAAAAGAGGGCCTGCATGGACATTAGTGAATAGGATATTGTGAGGTGAAATAGTGCTTCCACCATCAAAACCGCAAGTTGGTTTTCCCACAAAATTTTGGCGAGGTGCAAGTACTGACCAGGCTCTCTTGGCACGTAGAGAACACGATGCGCATAAATCTATTGGGGGGGGTTGTAAAACATACTCAGAACTATTTAAACTTCTTCAATCTATCATATCAACAGACAACTTAGTCTTGTATTTCTCCATTTTTTTTTTTTTTTTTTTTTTTAATATTATACATAAATATGTTAAAGGAATTTACATAAAATTAAAAGAATTAAAATCCGAGTTCTTATATAGCAAGGATTCCAATATAGTTTACAAAAGCCAAGCTAAACCACAAAAGTACTGTGGATTATCCAGTTCAAATGTTACATCCCAGTTTTATGGCCATACAGAGGAAAAATTGCAGTGACCTTCAGAATTTGATCATATTGTAGTTCAGGTAATAACATGCCTCTTGTATTTCATTGCAGTATGACATGGGGAGTAGTTACCATGCTGAGCACTCTACACTATACACAGGGCTCATTGTTGTGTTCAAATTCACTGCCCCAGAGGACAAGAAGTACAGAGGCACCCAAATTTTGGTCAAAAGCCTTTTGCTGGTTCTCTTGCAAGAGTGAATACTGTAGAGGGACAAAATTTACAGGGTCATGAGACAGGGAATTATCTTCTGCAGGCGTGAGATTTTGACCACCACGTATGCTCCTGAAGAATAAGTTGTGAAATTTTTTTAGAGCAGAGGATATTCATTACATTGAGTGCTGATACAAAAGAATATTGATCAATTCGTAAAGTATTATCAGGCCTATCTTAGAATTCCAATCTGGCACACCAATCCTGCTGGTTTGTGGTTAGGTAGCTGACCTCAGATACAGAGGTATGAGGTTCGAATCTCAGTCTTCTTCTTTTAAAATATACAAAATTTTCATTATTTTCAGGTTTATTTTTTAAAGGCGGAGGGCCGATTTTAAGTAGATGGAAATTTTCATCTTGAAGAATGGACTTCACATCAAAACTTCCTATCTGTAAATTTCGTGACGATATTTCAATCCATTTTGATGTGAGACCTAAACCGTGATTTTGTAATCCCCCCGTAGAGTACTGTGTAAAATTAATATTGGTTGACCAAAATGGGAAATTTGCTCATAACTTCCAAACTTAAACATCCTAGCCCTAGATTTCACAGGGTAATGAAAAAAAATAGTTGCTTTTCTTCCGATACCAAAAAATTTGGACCACTTCCGGTAAAATTTGGGGTCCTGGGAATGAGGCTATTGCGATGGGCCATGGACCTTTAGAGAGAAAAATTCGTGTCCAAAACAGAAAAAACCATAGCTACCTTTGAGGTTGGGGAGGGAGACCTGCTCCGGAGCATGTTTGGTGGTCAAAAAACTATGTGCTTTTTTATATTTTTTGACAGTTATTTTTTTTACCTGCAAAACTGTTAAATTTTAAAATAAGATTAAGATGATCAATATTTCCAAGTTCCAAATCTGAAAGTTATAACCTGCAGTGTTTCAAAACAGGGGGGGTATGGCCTTTAGTGACACTGATGCATTCGCAGACTTATTACTCTGTAAAGACTGATGGATTCATCAGGGTCACTAAGGTCATACCCCAAACCAGAGCTAAATGTTTTATTTTAGTTTTCTATATCACTGTATAAGCCTTGAAAAGCGTTTGTGAAAACAAGAGTTGACTACCACAGTGGAGCTGGTGATAGTAGTACACATGTACAGTAACTTCTTCCACAAGTCATGCTAGGTACTGTTTAGTGGCATGAATATTTCTTTATGTACCATGAGTTCTGTGAAAATAGTGTTACCGTCCTAGTTCTATGACGTAAATTCCTAACAGATAACTGCTGAAATTCAAAACAGGTTGCTAAAATAATCTGGGGGAATGCTGGACAGCAGGAACCACAGCACTTGTGGGTTCTACCCAACACTCACCCAAAATGAAATCGCTTCCAAATTATTAATGCATTTAACTGTTAATGTTGTGATGACCACTGAATATACTGCACTGACGTCACTGACGCATTGAAAGATGAACCCCTAGAGCTACACTGTGATAAAAAAAACCACAGCTACAGTTTCTGATTCATAGACCACTTCCTCTCTTAGGCACAAAGAACCAAATTGTCTGGACAGCTACACCATGTTTCCTCTTACTTTGACCTATTACCTTTTTGTTTCAAGTTACCCTTCACGTGCCTTTAAGGCTGCTCAGGCCTTTCCATGTTCACACTCTTCTCAAAAGGAAGCATTACCAGACAATTTACAAATACAATCAAAATGCACACTGGACATCACTGGTCACCATTGAAAGGAATAGAAAAGTGTAATTATTTTTCTAGTCTTATCAAAGTTATACTCTGGCTCATAATTTCTTGACAGTTTAGAACGTACGCCCGCTTCCCCGCCAAACGGCGCACGAAAAAAAAACCCCCCTCCACCCCCTCCCACCCCCCAACCCCTTTTGTTGCACGTAGACCGGTTATGCAACGAGCAACACGCGCGTTTGTTATGTCCAAGACATTATGGCCCAGAGTGTCCGGCCAATGCGGGCTCTTGAAAACTGGCTTCAGTGCTCAGCATGCAATCGTGGAGTATCCCAGGTGGGGGCAAAAGTGCCCCCGCTGAAAATTTTTTTAGGGGAAATCGGGAAATACAACACTGATTATTTATGTTAATACCCTTTTTTCGGATTATTTGCCTGCGACCGGGAAATTGTTGCTTGTGATCAGGAAATTGTTGCACCTACTGGAAAATTGCTCCCTTGGAACCACTGGGCTGGCTATGCGCCTGATGCAATGTCTTACTCAGGTTTGTTGTTTGAAATATTTTCTTTCCACAAAGTAGCTCAAAAAACCATCTCAAACGCTGTATTTCACTGCCTTATAAAAAAAGGTAAGTGACTTAGGGCAGCGATTTCATATACGATTTATTAGCTATAACATAGCCTAAGCTTAGACATGTATCAGCGGATCATCATATCAATCCATAATGCACTATAATGTTGGAAATTACACAATACTGATGTATGTGACCTCACTCAGTGGCCTGTTCCAACACAAAACACTCAGATTAATGCTCTTTTAGCAAAGAAAATGTGAGCACTAAGAAAGTGTTGACTACACTAAAGGCTGACTCGAGGATTTCCCACTGAAGGCTGACTCAATTTTCAAACAAATCGCGTTTTTTGCATGTACATAATGCTTGTCCATATTCCCGGCCGGATTCTTACTCACGTTGTAGCCTATACGCAGCTCCACCATGTCTACCTTGGCAGCTACTGCACAGTAACCACACTGGCTAATTGCGAGGCGTAGCTGTCCAGTAGGGCTGTAGCAAGGGTGACCAGTTATTATGTATACAGTAATGTGGCTACTCTGCTACCCCAATGGCTACCCTGTAGTTGCCCACTAGTGGAGAGAAGGTGGATTTTGAGTAGACAGTACCAGTGAGTAGACACCATCTACCATGTAGCCGCCCCGCGGTAACCACGACGCCATTTTGAGAGTGGGTGAAAATTTCATGAAATAGGGCGCTATACACTTGGGCTCCGTTTAAGCGTTTTTTTGAACGTTTTTTTTTATACTTCGTTTGGCCTGAACTAAGGAGTGACATCAAAGCTTTCACGCAGTCTTAAAAATGTGAAATCGCAGTAAGCGCAGCTGTACTCGTAGCGTATAAGTCGGTGTGTACGATACGCATGCACAATAGCTGCGCGCAAGCTATTACATCAACTCCTTAGTCAGACTGGATACCCCAATGTTTGCTTCTTTTTAACATTTATGAATGAGAAACAAAATTAGACTGGAACTGGTTCACACTATAGTATGCTCCCTTGTGAGTTTTTACAGGTCACATCACCATATTAATAGTCATCATAGATGTCTCCACATCACCTGTTGAACGTGCAGATAACCCTGTTACTTTGATCTATATTGTCGTTTAAACATTGTGTGGACGGTTCATGCTGACTAATCAGCACACAAAATAATTATTGTCGTCTGCTCTGTGGTGACAGAGAACGCAGGGTGCAATATTTTGTTACACTCTATTTCTCTTCCTTTGTGCAGTGATGTCATAGCTTAGATGCAACATTTTTGCAGGGTTCAGGTCATACCGCCATTTTGTCCACGTAATTATGCCAGCATTTGAATCACGCCCGCAATTTAATGGTGCTATAACCAACTTATACACTAAGTTGCTGTACAGAGGAAGCAACAATTTAGTTACTATACATCTATATTATGAACAATATTGGTTTGCAATCACATCTTCAGTTCGTTGCTGATACACATCTCGATCATTGTGCAATGCCTTTCTAACTTTGGTGAACACTTGAAAACGCATTTGCTAAATGACCAAGAATCTGAACTGAACACGGACTTGGGACGGATTACATCTGCATAGTTTGCAAACTGAATGATGTGATTTCCTTTAGACTCACACCTTTTGGCCACCTTGCAGAAAACAAAAACGAGACAGGTGTAAAAATTATCGACACTGAAAAACACCCGCACACACTTGAAAATTGAGAAAACTAGAGCTAATTGAATCCAGAACATGGACCCAACCGTTGAAATTGACCAAATGATCACTAGATGACCCAAATCTGTGACAACCCCACAGGCGCTGCCACAAGTGATGCATGTTCACGAGTAACATGATCAGCACTCCTTATTCGTTGGAGAATGATTTTGTAGATTTACGCCAAAAGGACCATACTGACCACTAGCTGACCACTAACTGCATACAACCCATATGAGGTTGAGTTAGTGCTTCTTCTGAGCAATATAGTGAAATTGGCCCAAGGCATATGTCCCTAGTAGCATTTCAAGCCATTTGGAGGATTTTGGCCAAAATGTCTCAATCTTGCAGACCACTGATCCAAAAATAGGTGTACAATCTATAGGCTCTTGTCATAGACAATGCCTGTGCACAAGTGTCATGAGCAGCTTTTCATGAACTTCTCAGTTTATTAAAACTTATGACAAAGTTCTGGCACTTTTACAGCTGTACTGGGGCCTATTTTCCACATGTCAAGGGATGAGAGCCACAAATTTTTCATCTCTATACTGTATCCAGCTGTTTATTTTTCTCTCAATTGCGCATCTAAGTCACGATCGTACACAAGCCATTCCGCCTCAGCATAGCAACAAGTTGAATAACAACAGCTAATTTTAAATCAACCAATCACGAGCATGTGTAACGATCCAAAAAGGCGCGTATGTGAGTGCGTGCACTGCAGCACACGCGTTTAGCAACAGCAAAACCCCGCGAAATGGAGAAAATAACTCTGGACAGATTATAATAGTTTCCTTGTGTGATATTGTGCAACTGCTAGCAAGTAATGCCTGCCAAAGATTTGATTCTGACTCATTCACACTGCTATTGAAAAAAAAAATATTCTGTGGCGCTCACCCCATGATGTGCATATAATAGTATTCCTGGAAATTAGCTTTATTAGAAAAAAACACATACGTATTGTAAGGGGCCTTACATGCCAGCCTCTTTCGTGGTTAGGCACAACAGACTGTAAATGATTCATATCCACTATCCAGATGACATTTTGTTGTTCAAAGGTGATCTTCTTGTATATGTAACCCTAAAACTATTTGTTGTGATTGTATAAGCACTAATAAGATGTTGACCATTACCTTCATCTGCTAAAGGTTTCCTAACATCTTTCCAATCAATTAAATTAAGTGTTTGGTTCCTTGTAGGTCTCTCTATTACAGGCACAATGTTGCCCAGCATTGTGTGCCTGGCTATACCAAACTGCACCCGAGACTCTTCCACAGATGCGGAATCACCGATGCCCCTTGCAATGTTGTAGGCTTTACTAAGTGATGCGATGCTTTCTCATATTGCCCTGTGGAGTGGGTGAAAAAAAATTCAGGACTTGACATTCTTTGAAAGATTACCTGATGGGTACATTACAAACTCAACTCCCACAGGGACAGACATCAAATAAGAGTGCTGAGTATAGAAATAACTGTATGCTGTCAGTCTTCACCAAGTTATTGTACAAGTCAAGCAAGTTAGATATTAATTGGGCCAACTGGAATTGCACTGAGAATCACAAGTTCACAAAACAAGCTGGGGGTTCCAGTAAGTTCTTTAAAACTTACCGATGCAACTGTGGCAAAATCTCAAAATATTCAGAAAATTGGGGCGTCTTTAAAAAAAATCTGTTTATTTCTTAAGCATGGAATCTTGGAATGGGTCTACAATGCACCATTAAAGCCACTTTCAGAGATTTGCTTAAATCAGGGTTTGGAAGGTTGGTAGCAAGGACAAGGTCTAATATCCTCTCTAAGACCAAAAATAGGATATTTCGTGATTAGTGTATGTAACTGAATCGAGCTTACATAACACTGCCATTTTGTTGTCATGTAAATTTTTCATGTGGGTGAATCACAACTTCTACAGACTTCTCCTTTACTAAGCTGTTCTGCAAATTTCAAATATTTGGACTCTTTGGTTGGATCACTCAGTGTTTCTAAAAGTACTTGAGCATGCAAAATAGTTAGTCAACCCCTGTTACCTTTCACACGGAATCTCTCAGCCTAGCTATGTGTCTATGAAAAGCATACGAAGTTCCTCAGGGGATGAATGCTACATTCAGATTGCCACCCATCCCCCCCCCACCCCCCCAGCCGCCCCCCCCCCCATGCCACAGTATGGTATTTCATAAGAGTTTTTAGTATAGACCCCACTTTTGAGTCTGTTCTTGCCCAAAACTTTACACTTGAATTGCACCACCAAGATCCTACTTACCTATGCTACAAAAATAGAGGCTAGAGCCCATGATTGTTAAAAATGCAAGATGTATATTACCCAGATTTGGGGGGGGCAATTATAAATTTGCATCAAACCACCAATAAAATATCACGGCCCCAATTTAGGAGCCAAAAGACCACAATTTAATAATTGCTTATTGAACACCAGTACGTTCTATGAACGAACCCTAACCCCACATCGGTTTATAGCCTATTCTCCAGGGAGGGACGAAGGAGTGAGGGAAGCGGGGAACAAGAAAAGTCGAAAATTTGGTGGGATTCGAACCCAGGCCCTTCGGGCCCCAGTCACATGGCCCGCGGATGCACGCTACGGCGGTGTCGCTGGCCCTGCCAGCGATTTCGTGCCCATAGAGCTTGGTTTGAAGACGTCATCGCTCTACTTTTCTGGACTTAGGCATTTTTCTCACCAGTGCAGGAAGCTTTTGTGAGATTTTTTTGTTGTGTTAGGGTTAAGGCTCACCTATTTTAATGCATGCTCTGTTCCTGATAGACCGGCCACTACCTCAAGAGTCTAGTTACATCATAACATCAACATATGTATGAGTGCTTCCTAATCAGGTCAAAACAAGCGTCAAGACCCTGATCTTGTGAACAAATGTCAAGAAACAGTTTTTGACCCTTTGCCCTTTTTGTAAAATACAGGTATTTTTTTTCTTCTGGCAAACATGTTTGATAAAATTATAAGTTTGATTGTAAAGAATGCAATAATGCAGTAACTATCTGCAGCTTTGATTGTCAATGCAATAAGAATTGTGAAATTTTAATCAGTGATCGAAATACAATGCAGTGGCCCATCTAACCCTATCACTAACAAAACTCAAAAGCATGCGGTAGAAATGCACTTAGTCCAAAAATATGCGAATGACGTCAACTTACCAACACTCATATGGGCACGAAATCGATGGCCGCGCCAGCGACTCACTCGGCGCTTGCCATCGCCTGTCATGGGAATGGTGCGACGGAGACACCCGGGGTCGAATCCCACCACGGATGTCCAATCTTCATTAGCTTCTATCCCTTCCCTTCCCTTCCTCTCTGAGAAACCAAAAGACGGTTAGGATAGGGGCACCCTCCTTTTTCCAGCTAAGAGGCAACACTAGGGGGCACTAGTAACTTGCTAATAAACAAAAACATCTGCTCACTGATAAAACCCACATCAAATGGAACTAAAATTTGAATAAGCTTTTTTCCAGGAATGCCCGCACCTTGATTTCAGTCAATACACTCCAAACAACCAACATCAATCAAGATAACCTCTAAATTGTGTGGGGGTTTAAATCAACTGCCAAAAGCGTTTTAAATTCATATTCCGGCTGATAAGCAAATGATTAAAGAGCCACTGGCACAGTGTTAAAACAAGCTTACCAGTGAGTTGAAGATTGCTCCTAAGCATGTGGACGCTTTGCCTGTGCCTTCTCTTGTTTACTGCCGCCGGCGAGGTCTACAAACATCTCCAAATACCGCCACTGCTTCTTCAAGCTGCCCTTGCCTGAAAGAGCACACATAATTAAAGTTAGGAATTTAGTAAGCTGAAAGGTTGGCAATTTGTTTAAAGGCACTATCCGTGATTCCACCTATAAAGAGTAAAAATAAGTGATGAAGGAAAGGTCTGTAGAATTCGCAGAGGTTATTTTTTCCCTCATGAAAAATGAAAAAAGAAGGAAAAATAGCCGTGTCGTCTCCATTGAATTAACCATGTTGCAGAAAGTGTCTGTATGGACAGTAATTAATCAAAATGTCCATTTGTCTCTATTAGGTGCTTCAGCGTATATACAGGTATAAAGGAGGAGCTGGGACCCAGGAAATATCATCGTTACCCCTCACTACAGAAAGGGTTTAAAACCTTTGGTAGTTAGTATGGACCCTCTACATCAATGCTAGGTAGTAGGTACTCTCAAATTGTGGTGTATCACTTTTTCTACATAGGGGTCAATTTAAGTTGTGCAGGGGTCAATTTTTTAAAATGCTCCATCATGTTGAAATGTATGAAATATTGTCCGTCTAGTCATAAGGATTCAAAAATGGTATAGTTTGTACCATCGATGACCATTGGTTTTGGAGTATGGGTCAAAATGGCTAAAATGGTAAAAAGGTCAATTTCTATTTGTACAAGGGTCAAATCAGAAGTTGCCTCAATTTGGTAAAATTGAAAGTTGTTCATCTATATAATGTGTCAAATAAGGAATAGTGTACCATCTGCAATGCCTAGTTACCATGTTATGGGAAAAATAGTCATAGGGAAAGTTGGGCCACATAATCCAAGTGGTGTTGACCTTCTTTGAACCGTATCTCCTAATAAACATTTAACATAATAAAAACTTCTTTTTAGGAGTCCTATTACCCAGGCAATAATTGAAGTATTTAAAATATAATCAGAGAAACTTTCAATGTCGCCTGTACAAATTGGATTGACCTTTTTTACCGTTTTGTCATTTTTATCCTATAGCTGCCAAAACCAATGGTAATAGTGGTACAATATGACAATTTTGAAATCCTGATAGATGGGCAATCTGCATACATTTCAAAAGGATTGGGGAATTTTAAAAAATGTGACCACCTGTGGAAACTAAATTTCCCCTATTGAAAAAATGATACCACACTTTGAGAGTACTACCCTACCACACTCTTTTCAAATTGTGGACACTTTGTGCCGATTGGTTGCCGCGCCACCCATTTCAATGTTGCATGAGCACGACACCCTTGAACCAATCTCGCACATATTATTTTCAAAACACTGATTGGTAGGGGAAGGGAAAGAAAGTTATAGTTACCATGCTTTCAAAACAAGCACCCCCTATTTATCTCCTTCATAGCTGCCATATAACAGGGGTTCCAAGGGACTTATGAACAAGGAATTGATCCAAAGGTGCGAAAAATCTGTCAAAATTCACAAAACGCTCATAAACACTCGAGAACTGTTTAGTTAAGAACACAATTTTTCCAGGAAATGAAAATGACCTTAATATCTTTATCATATTACAAAGGTTAAATCGAATGCGTGTACGGTGAATTTTATAAACGATTAAGTTAAATTTAAAAAAAAATAATAATAATAACATACACAAAGATTAAAAACAAGTTCAAAGTCCAACGAAAAATGCTGTGAATTAGACATGACCGAAAGGCACAAAACGTCAAATTATACCACAGACCCCATACATACCCGTAGCACATACGTACGCCACATACGCACCATGACACTCGCCCCCGCACACACCTACACACTCACGCACAACACTCGCGCTCACCCCCCACCACCTAAAACAAAGATGATTCATATAGGCACGTTTGAACAACGAAAACTACTGAATAAAACATGAACCAAAAGCACACACATACCTAAAATCATTTAAAGTTAAAAAAAAACACACTCACACATACGCATCGCACACTCAGTGCCACCCACAAACACATACACAACACATGCACACGAGACACACACAAAATATACATGCACATTCACAACGCACCACGCCCAATACACCTAAACACAAGACTGTCATACACGCACGGTTTGCTCTGATGCAGAATAAATAAATAAATGAGAATTTTATATCATTTTGCATTTTGGTCTCGAGGAGTGAGGGCTTCGGCCCTTCCGAAACAGGTGCTGTACGACATAGTAGTAGAATAGTTGAAGGATCTTAAACCAACAACAAAAAATCTCAACATGCCCGTTTTTTTGCAGATTTGTTTTATAAATCCAATTTTGGCAAATATATTTGTGGAGGGATAACCACGCGCCTCAATTGAAAATAATTAGTGCCGATTTATCCTTAAACCTTTTGTCATTATTAGCTGCTCTTTCTATATGGCACTGCTTAAGGCGGGTGACCCTATCGAGAACATCGCAACCACCACACTACTCCATCCAAAAATATAGAGTCTGATATCAGAAGAAAGTTTCAAAAAGTTCGCCATTATTATATATATATATATATATAATATAATATATATATTCATATATATATATATATATATATCTTACTAGATGAACCATAGGGAGGGCGAAAATTTAATACTTCATTAGTCTATAATGAACACTTTTTTTTGTGTTTTATTATTATGCTAATAATATATTCATGTTTCTTGTTACTAATGCTATTGAATCTTTCATTTGCATCAATTACTATCATATCTTTTGACGAATAAAGCGCAAACAGGATAAACGTTTAAGGGGAACCAGAAATTCTCCCTAACGTCAAACTCTATGTTTTTATCAAAAGAGAATTTCGCCCTAGCGTAGTATATAGTGTATATTCGAACACCAATAAGCGCAAATTAGGGAAGAAGACGAGGGAGGCATGCAACCTCTGCATCGAGGAAAAGTTAGCCATCATAAAGCCACAAAGACAGTGCTATTAACAAACGACTCAGTCGTATCGAAATGCCGACACGACAAAAACACGTGCCACCGCCACCCTCCCGCCTTCTCTCTTACCTAATTCCTGCTGAAGCTTTTTCATAACCCGCGATTAGCGCACACGCACAAACCGCATGCTCGTCACACAGTAATTCGAACCAGAGAAACTGTGTTTTGGTTTTGTTATTATAAGGGACATTCACCTTACGTCGCCCAAGGGCGTGAAACAGCCTGTTGAAAGTACCCCTATAACATTAATATATTTGGCTCTGCGCATGCATCGAGCACTCTATTTTTGCTGAATTGATAAACTGTTGTGTTATATATATATAAGATGTACATTTATCAGAGAAAAGAGTAAAAAAACCTATATTTTTTTCATGATGTGAAGTAGCATTCGACCCATAACAATGGATTATGACCGAGAAAACTACCACTTGACCAGAGTACCAACTCGATGACATGAAGACAATCAAAAGAGCCTTATGCATTCTCTTGCCGATTATGTCCATCTCCAACGTCCTTTTAATGAATAATTCAGCTTATGATTGCTAAACTTTCGGTCAACAACGGTTAACGACATATAGAGAGTAAAACTCTGAAGATTGCAAATAGACTCGAATAGATGCATTTCATCGGTTCACACAAAAGTAAAAAGAACAATATATAGATTGTTTTAAATTCTTTCTTGGTATGACCGTTGGGGTCCCAGAATCATCTCTGATCGATAGCCATTTTAATAGGCTTACGGGACGCACCATTAATTCCAGGGGGGGTTTGAAGTTTGGGTGAGGGCAAGTTTTTTTTTTTTTGTGGGCTTTTGGAGGCAGGTTTTTTTTTTCCTCAAGTCTAGGCGTAGATTTTTTTTTGGCCTACTTGAGGACGTGTTTTTTGTTGGTTTTTTTGGGTGGCGGGTTTACCTCATTTTTTTTTGTATGTTAGACCCTGCAAGCTGGGGGCCGGGGTTTTAGGTAAAGTCCACTGCACTTGCAAGTATAGCGCGCAGGATGTGCTGCAGGGAGGGGGGTTGTGCGCATAACCTTTGCAATCTTTGCTTTCCCAAAACACATTTTACCATGCAACTTTGATATAAAAACAATTTGAAATTTCTGAATGGGTTTCACTTTTATGCTTATAGGTATGATCATTTTAATTTATTAAAATTTAGTTTGATGGGTTAAGTTTTGGGTTTGAATTAAGCATGAAATGTTTCACGATAGTTATATTGTATCAAGCTGTCTGGTGGGGTGTGCGGGAGGGGGTATAGGTATGCATGGCGATCCAGTTATTTGAAAAACGTCAAATTACCGGGGGACTGAAAGGCTAAACTTGTCCAAAATGGCTGATTTGCAAAATTTTGCAGAATTTACCGTACCGGGAGCGCGCGCCTAGCACCGAGGTTGCCTCTGTTTCCCGCTACGATAGCCCCTACTATCTCCCTACAAAAGCCAGGGAAAGCCTGAAGGCATTACAGTAAAAAAAACGGGTATCCACAGTCCACATATGGCCACAAAGTCAAAATTTTGGTATACTTAAGTCTTCGATGACACGAAATCTGTGCATGTATGAAAACTTTGATGTCTTAGCATCCCCTAACTAGCGTTCGATTGTTAAAAATCCAACGGTGCACAGTTCATGCTTACATCCGTGAATGTTGGCCCTAAACGGGCACGAAGTGACCGAAAAAGTGAAGCTAAACACAGTGGTCTCCCACTTCCATGACGTCCGGGTGTATGTTCGTATTTATTGTAATTCTCGAAAATAGCGTGCTCGTAGCTATCTAAAGAAAATAAACCGGGAACAATCCAGGGAGACTCACTGATCTAGTGGGGGCGACGTGCTATGATTTAAATTGGGATTTTTTAACGGTTAAGAAATCACCGTTTTCCAAATCATCAGATTTTAACCATGAATGGAAAAATCAGTCAAGAAACAACGTCGTATAATATAAAAATCATTTAGGACGACATCAAAGGTAAAGATCTTCAATAAGTGCTGTATTTGTAACCTGATTCTGGATTTCTTATTCCGCATCGGATCCGCTTCGCACCCATCCCGTTTTTCAAATAGAGTAAGGCACGTAGCGTTGTGGTAGGAGGTAGGGTACGGACGACGTGCAACGCTACGTGAACGAGCCTATCGCGCGCCCCCGTCCCCCCTAAGAAATCCAGCGCCTGAGTATGTTTTCTCCTTTCCAAAAAACATTTTCCCATGCCATTTGATGGAAACATTTGAAATTTATAATGTTTATAGGTATGATCACATTTTTTAAAAGTAAAATATAGTTGATGGGGTTCCGTTTTGTTTGAATTAAACATAAACAGTGTTCAGCGGATTTTTGTATATCCAGCTGTCCGGGGGTTGGGTGCGGGAGGGGGATCCCCTCCCGTGCGAAGCGCAGAACCCTTGCAATATTTGCCTTTCCAAAACACATTTACCACTTACCCATGCATTTGATAGAACAATTTGAAATTTATAAGTGGTTCACTTAAATTATAGGCACGATGAGCGTGTTAAAAGTAATAAAACATAGTTGATGGGTTAATTTTGTTGAATTAAGCTAAGTGTTCATGGGAGTTCGTATATCAACTTATCAAGCTGGTCGGGGGGTGGGTGCGGTGAAGCTCGGAGCGCGGAACCCGTGCAATGTTCTCTTTCCAAAAAACATTATCCCATGCAATTGATGGAACAATTTGAAATATGCTTATAGGTAATGATCAACAGTTTTTAAAAATTAAAATAAGTTGATGGGTTCAAGGTTGACTCAGAGATTTCCCGACGAGGCGCACTCATTTTTCAAACAAATCATGTTTTTTGCATATACATAATGCTGTCCATATACTAATCACTGGGATAGCTAAACTCAATTGAATTCCCTTCATATAAGTCCCTTCATATTAAAATCATAACTTTGTCATAAAATTCCGGATCTCCGGAATTTTTGTTATACACGGTACTATGGCACTGCATACTCTAATAAATGTTTACGCATGAAATCGAAACTTCCGATTCATCTCTAACTTTGAAATATGCATTTTGGGTGAAAATAAGCTTGCATTTTAAAGACAAACTTCAAATTCAAAAAGAAAAAGTTATATTTTTGGAAATCTCTGAGTCAGCCTTTAAGTTTTGTTTGAATTAAGCATAAAATGTTCATGGAGAGTTCGTATATCAAGCTGTGGGGGGTGGGTGCGGAGGGAGGTCTCCCCCTCCCGTCGAAGCACGGAACCCTGAAATGGTTCGCTTTCCAAAAAAAAAAAGTTCCCAGCAAATTTTATATAAACATTTGAAATATGCTTATAGGTATGATCAACAGTTTTAAAAAGTAAAATATAGTTTGATGGTAAGTTTTGTTTGAATTAAGCATAACATGTTCATGGAGAGTTGTTAGATCAATCTGTGTCGGGGGGTGGTGCGGAGGGTGTGCTCTGGGCATGTTCGCTTTCCAAAAAACATTTTCCCAAGCAAATTTGATGAACACTTTGAAAATAATTGCTTCATAGGTATGCTCAACAGTTTTTAAAAAAGTAAAATATAGTTTGAATGGGTAAGGTTTGGTTGAATTAAGCCTAAAGTGTTCATGCAGATTTCGTAATCAAGCTGTCTGGGGGTGGGTGCGGAGGGGGGTGTCCTAGCAATATTTACTTTCCAGAACACATTTTCCCAATGCAAATTTGATAGTGGAACAATTTGATAAGTGTTCTCACTTACAGTGTCTAATGTGCTTTTTAATGCTTAAAAAAATATAGGTATGATCGCATTTTAAAAAAGTAAAATATATAGTTGAATCGCTTAAGTTTGTTTGAATTAAGCATAAAATGTTCTTTTCGAAATTCGTATATCAAGCTTTCTGGGGTGGGTGCGGTAGGGGGATACCCCTTCCCTTGCTTCGGCGCGGAACCCTTGCATTATTCGCTTTCCAAAACAACATTTTTCCCCATGCAAATTTGATAGGAACAACTTGAAAAGTGGTTCACTTTACTTGTGTATACTAGGATTTGCTTTTTATTCTTATATATCGGTATATCAGCTCATTTTAAAAAAATTATAGTTGATGGGTTTCCTTTTGTTTGAATTAAGCACAAAGTTTTCTTCGAGAGTTTGTGTATCAAGCTTTCCAAAACACATTTTTCCCATGTCAAATTTGATAAAACAAAATAAATAATGCTTATAGGTATGCTCAGCAAGTTTAAAAAGTAAAATATAGTTTGATTGGGTTAAGGGCATGTGACACCTTGAGTTCCGAGTTCATCTATTTTGGTTTGTAACCTTTTGGCAAATATTTGATTCTTGTATGTAAAAGTATACATTTCTAGAAAGAAAATGACGATGACCCGATGATGGCATCAGATTATGTAACTTTCCGTATGTGGAGAAAAATACTAAAAAAAAAACACAATTTTGCGCCCAATAAGTTTCAGACAAGCATAACAAAACACTTTGACTTTTCATGATTTCGTATTTACTTTTTAGGCACAAGAAATTTTTCTAGGGACGGTTTTTTCTTTTTTTAAAATAGAGCTTACTTTTCGAAATATAAGGAAATGGTAAACAAAGTGTTATTTTTTACTTTTTTCCCCCCGAATTTGAGATATATTGGAGAATATCTTTAGTTAGAAATCGAAAAATGACAAATGAGAAAACCATCCAGATAAGACCAATTGCTATCGTAGGAAAGTAAACCTTACCTTTTACTTCTGTATTTTTGGAGTTTATCTTGTCTGAAAATTTGCCAAATTTGCCGCGAAAAATTGATCTTGAGAAATCTGTGTTTTAGTAAAAAAGTGACTTGTCCACTCCATTTCAAGTTGTCTCTTTCTCAAATAACTTTATCCTTGAACTTCAAAATTGAGTATGTTGTGCAAGTGATGAACATCCATCTTTATGCACGATTGAATCAAACATATTTTGGTCACTTACTCCAGAAATTAATAAGAAATTGGAAATTTCATCTGGTCCTAAATAGCGCTTTGTTTACATTTTTTCAAATATTATTTTTTCGTTTTTCCACATAAAAAAAAATTAAAAGATGCGTTCGTGCAAAAGTACATTAAAACACGCGACCGCTTCTTCCTCATCCAAATTCACGCGTGAAAAAATGCGAGGTGGCCCTTGCGCCTGACGGCGTGAAATTTCTTAAATTCCCGCCGTTGTAGACCCAGCGGTTTTGGTGACTTTACAATGGTCAAATAGCTGTTTTAAATCGGCACAAAATACAGCTCAGGATTATTGTCTGTCAGTGGATAACCTTTGTTGGTAACTATATACACATTTTGATTGTTAAAAAATGGTCCAAAAATCAGAAATTCGTGTAAAAACAAAAGCACCAGGGTTGGCACCCTGTTCTTAAGTTTTTGTTTGAATTCAAGCATGAAGTGCCCATCAGATTTCGTATATCAAGCTGTCTGGGGGAGGGGATGTCCCCCCTCCCGAGCGAAACTCGTTGCGATGTTCGCTTTTCCAAAACACATTTTTTCCCATGCAAATTTGAAAGAAACAATTTTATATAATGCTAAAAAATTAAATATGTTATGTTAAACATTTGTTATGCAACGTGTTAATGGATAGTACGTAAGCTGCCGGGGTGATTGCGAGCAAAGTGCAGAACCATTGCAATGTTCACTTTCGCAAAACACATTTCTCATGTCAAATTTTATGGTACAATATTAATTTTTATATGCATGACCAACTGTTTTGCAAAGCAAAATCAAATGGTTTTCCTGATGTAGCCGCATGTCAGCCATGTGTCCGCATAAGCGATGCGGTGTGTGGGTGTGGGCGAAACTTGGAGTATTTAGTTTGTTCAAGTCATATTTAAATTTCTATTTAATATTGATAACTTGGCAATTTTAAATGGTGTCTAATTAATAAAAAAAATATAGGCTTACTTTGAGTAACGGTTCTGAAAACCTGGTGTAGGCTATTTGTGAATGAAGCACGTCAGGTTTGGTGCACGGGCCGTTTCATGCTTCAATATGCGTAAAGGTCACAACGTTCAATGACAAAATGTGTCGTAATTTCAAACAAGGAGAAGCCCACTTTAAAGCAATATTGGCACCAATTTTTTGATGAGCGCCCCCAATTTTCAAATTTGATATTTTTGCACAGTTCTCTGGTAATTGTCTAGGCACTATACCTGCGAACGAGAATGCTAAAAAATGCGTATTTATCACAACAAAGCGATTTTGAATAAATTGGGAATCCAGTTGTACTTAAAGCAGAGCTGGAAATGCTATGTTTATGTCCGTCTTAGATGCATAGGGCCACCTCCAGGAAATAACCTCTAACTTGACTTGCCGAACTATTACACAACTAATTGGATGAGCGTAGACACTACTGGGCTATTTCCCGGCTATTTCAGAAAAAGAAAAAAAAAAAAAAAAAAAAAAAAACTTGGAAGGCCTTTCCAGCCGCCCGTTTGAATTTTATCGGATCCCCATATTAATTATTTCAGTACAAAATTCCTTGTTTGTGACACATAGACATTTTCGAGCAAATACCATTCACAGGGATAGTTTACAAGCCAGTTACCATGCAACTGTGTAAAATCCCAAATTTTGAAAAATGGGGCGCCCTTCAAAAAATGTCTAATATTGCTTTTAATCAGGTCTGTAATTACTTTTTAAAAAAAGAAAAAACCTAAAAAATTAAAAAATTTGCAAATTTTATGGGTAATAGAGTATTTTCCAACGTAAGTACCAGGGCAGGTTATTTTTCGTTTTTCCACAGGGCAATTTTTTTTTTTAACCCTTTTATAAGGTTGCGGGTATTTTTTTTTTTAATGGAAAAGCGGGGAAAGTTTTTTTTGTTTTTTGCTCATATGGTGGGTGAAGTTTTTTTTTTTGATAAAACTTCCAAACCCCCCCGAAGTCAAATGTGCGTCCCTAAGTTAAAAAAAAAAAAAAATACAACCAAAACACATACAACGTGTTAGTGTAGTGGCAAATCCATTGGCTTGTCCCATGCTTCATTTACGTTTAGTTCGAATCCATATTGTGTTAGTTTTGTTTTTTGTTCACCAAATCACCTCTGTTAAGTAATTTAAGATCACTAGTTTTTTCTAAATCCATTTTATAACTTTAAATTTTCGTATTGCTTTCACAATAGTGTTCGTCTCTGAGGTCTGATAGAACTCCGTCAGCTCCTAATACAGTACCTACCCCCCCCCACACACACCTGTTTCCATACACACAAAATGCAATGCTATTTAATGCACAAACGGATGTATTATACAAGTTATAGAAATGAAGTTTAGTCTTATACAGTTGATTGATCACGTTCGGTATTTGAATCCTTGCCCCATTCGGCTCGTTAATAAAAAAAAACAATAATGTCTAGTCTTTTATTCATACCTTGCGGCATATCCCCCTCTCACACACGGTGCGCACAAACATATACACGTACGACCATGCCCACATGGTGTCGGTGCGTTTTAGCGTGTAGGTGAGAGTATATATATGTGCTGAAGTCTATTATAATGCTAATTTTGGAAGTAGTGTAACATTTTTGTTAAATAAAGTTTCCTTTTTCAAAATGATTGAGTTTTTTAAAACTCAACTGAATAAATGCATGTAATGCCCAGCAAAAAGGATTAGATTTACCAAAACTGCGTTAAGTATCATTTGAGGGCAATGATACCGTATTATTCTCCTTGAAAAAAAGGTCATGTTCTTTAATTTAAGACGTTTTTGAGTTATGAGCGTTTTTGTAAAATCTGTACAGGATTTTTTGATTCCCGTTACGGATTACAATCTTTTATTGTTCAAAACATTGTTGGAACACTTGTGCAGATGTGGTTCCCGGCACCCCCTCATTTCATGTTGCATGAGCACGACACACTTGAACAATCTCGCACCATATTATTTCAACAATGAATTGGGATGGGACGGATGAGGGATGGGGGTGAAAGAAAGTTTCTAGTTACAATAGTCATGTTCAGACGGAGCAGAGCATAATCATCGATGATAACCTAACAATCGATATAAAATTTAATCAGTTAATTCGACAGGCGGTCCCAAGGGGGTCTTATCCTCGACAACTTAAAAAGTTATCAACGAGTATATTGATACCGTTGACCACTGCAGAGCTCCAAAATAACCCGCGAAACAGAAATCATGGCCAATGGCGTAGGCGTAAACTAGGAACTTCTACCGATGAGATGAACGTTTTAAAATGGGTTGCACTCACATCCATAATGAAAAAGTATTTTCGATTATAAAAGTAAGACGTATGTTTGCTCTATATTTAGGGGTTTTGCATGCGAACTATAGCTAGCGTAAACAACACGGCACGGCCTTCGAACTGTTCGAAAGCAGGCTGAGAGCCGACATTTGTCTCATATACGGTGACTGATAAACACCACAATCAAGAGACGTTCTATTAACAACATTACCCTGGTGTTCCTACAATATCATTTGTGCTATTGCTTAAAAGTTTTTTTTTTAAAAATCCTGTTGAATAATAATTGGGGTAAGTCGCCGCCCGACGAAAACATCGGTTTTTTTTTTAAAATCGCCATTGTGCGTTTGAATTCATTACTTGTCAATCACTGTCTGTCAGTTATAAATATTCATAAAACAATGTTCTAAAAAATTTCAACCACTTACATCGCGCTTTCTATCGACTTTCATTGCTATTGTCGAAGTCTAGCGATGGCTAAAAAATCAATTAGTTAACTTGTTGGATTCGTAACCAATTGGGAGAATCGCCTCACGTAAACTGCGGTCGGTCTTTTTTGCCCACGTGCATCCGTCTCACTTGCACAAAGTGGCAGCCACATTACCGTAATTTTCGGAATATCAAGCCGCGCTGCGTATAAGCAGCAGGGCCTAAAGAAATCTCCGTATTAAGATTCAGACCTTAACGTATAAGCCGCACCGCCAGATAAGCCGACACCAGCGACGGCCGACTTTAGGATCGTGTATAAACATGTACATGAGAAACCAACGTAGTATTCAGTTTATAAGCATATTTACGTTCAATATATGTCGCACATTGCGATATTTTTACTATTTTATAAATATTTTAGAAATATATGTCAATGAACAGAAAATCCATGGAGCAAAGCCAAGAAATACGGCCGAAAAATTCCCATTTCAACTCTTCGTTACGTATTTTTTGAGGTATGTTTTACATGCAGTGGGCTATATTTTTGTACAGCATCGATAGTGTCATAATAAATATGCAGAAGAGGACATATTGGTTGTCGGCGCCCTTTGACAAGTACAACACTATTCTCCATGAAGCCTCCTACGCCTGCGGCAAGCGTTTACTACCAAGGAAGGACGGGCCTGTTGGATTTGTTACCACGGAACTGCACGTCCCGAAGGGACTACGCTATGGATACGGAAACACACTCCAATAATACCATTATCAGCATCATCAATCTAAGTTTACCTTAACTAATTTCGCAAATATTGTTTTGGATTAACTTCCATTGTTGTTTACTTTTTTAATCTCCACATCATTTATGTTTTTATATAACATTTATCCTTTATTAAGGGAAGGAATATTTTAGCGTTGTCGGACACCCTTTGATAGAAATAGTTAGATATCCTCCATGGAAGCTACGCCTGCGAAAAGGGTTTACTCAAGAAAAACGGAGGCCTGTTGGAGCATACCAAGAACTAAACACGTCCAAAGGGACTACATACTGGATTCGGGAATCCACCCGACAAATACGATTATTGCATCATCATACTCTAAAGTTTACTTTTCACTAATTATCGCAATCTTTTGTATTAACGTTTTGTTGTTACTTTTTTTAACTCATCATTTATTTTTATATACCGTTATCTTTTATTAAACGAGACGATATTGGTTTATCGCAGGTGAGAGGGCGCAAGGACGACATACCAGACAGTGCCGATTCAGCCCTTGAGGATGAGGTGGCGGCCCTATTTCACAGTGACAGGAGATGAAGACTTTGACGGACTACCGTTCTTTCTAAAGAGAGAATATGAGTTTGTCACATAAAAAAAAAAGCAAGAGTCACTTCCCATCCCCCCCCCATGAAAAAGTCCAAGTCAATTTGTCCAAAAACCCAATAAGAAAACTGTTCTTTATCTTTCCTATTTCTTCATATTTCCTTTTCCTGTGTGTCGTTTGGTTTTCTTATTAGGTATATATTAAAATGATTAGGCTATTTTCAAATTTGCAAATTAATATTAGGACTGATTTTTTTTAAAAATATGATAAAAACATCTAAACTATAATTTTAAAAAAATAAGTCTTTTTATTAATGAGTTCAGTTGCCATTTGTAATCGTTTAGCTTAGCAAAATATATTAAAATGTTTATGTACAATCGCAAATGAAATATTAAGTACCCCCCCCAAACAAAACCCCAAATAAAAACACCTAAAAATCTAATAAAAAAAAATTCATTCTTTTTATTTTTAATAGCGTTCAGTTTCTATTTTTGTATAGTTTAGCTCCTATTTTGAAAAAAATGAAAACAAATGAAGAAAATTCTATAAACAACGGTCTTGGTGCACGAGAGTTCCCTTACTATACTGTTCAAGTACAGATAAAACAAAGTGAAACTGTAAAATTTGCTCTTTTAGTTCAAAAATGAAAACAGGCAGGAGGGTGTTGCTTATTAATAATATTAAGCGAGAAAAACAAAGACTGGCCTAAAGACGAGACATTAGTCGCACAAACTTAAAAATAGTTGTCCCATATTTGCCCTTGGTCTCCATTCAAGAACGGACCGGGCCCGCCGTTGCTTACCCTAGGTGATATGACAGCGTCTAGGCATGCATGCCATGAGGTCACATGACCTTTTTGCGGTAAAACTAATACTTGAATATTGTAACTCAGATGTGTTTTAAAAAAAAAAAAGATACAAATGGGACTACGTGTATTTCATTTAATAAACTCATAAAGGTAATATTCATTTATCACTAACCAAACTTAAAGGTTCATGGCCCGATCGCAATCGCTCGTCCCAGATTTTACCGGAAGTGGTGAAACCATTTTGGTATCAGAAGAAAGCTACTATTTTTCTCATTTAGTCGGTGAATCTTAGGCCAAATGATGTTTGGTTTGGAAATTATGAGCAAAATGTGCCCCATTTTGGTCGACCAAGATTAAGTTACAACAGTATCTATGGGCTTCAATCACATTTTCAACTCTCGCTAAAAAAAGGATGAAATATCGGCGCGAAACTTTACAGGTGGGGTTTGGATGAAGGCCAATCTATCAAGATGAAAATTCAGATCTTAAATCGGGCATCCCACTTTAAAACAGGGCTGGAATTTTTTTTAAAAAAAGTGCAGAATAACCTATAACACGGGGAAATTTCCATGATGGCCAAGAAACACAAGCGTCTGGTTTTCGATCTTGGCTGGTTCCCGCGCGGTCTATGTTGTGAGTAATTACACGGTCTTGTCGTCTGCGTCGATCGGCTGGTTCCCCCCGCTGGTCGATTGTTGTAGTACGTATTGTCTGTGGGCTATCGAAATAGTTGATTCATTTCTAGTCAATTTGTATAACGACGATGCCGCTGTCATATGCGGCTTTTAAAGTTTATATACTTAGAGTCTCAACTGAAAGTACTCATATGATCAATTATCAGTGGGCAATAATCACACAAAGGATGTTTTACACGCACACGCCAAGTTGGTAAATCGAGGACACTTCAGATTGTTGGTGGGTTTATTTTTATAGTTGATTTCAACGTCACCTCACTGTGGGTTTAAATTTAAACTTACAACATCAACGTATAAGGCCGCTTCGGTTATAAGCCGCGGCTCCTTTGAAGCCTTTGAAAAAAACGAATAAGCCGCGGCTTATATTCCGAAAATTACGGTCGTGGGCCAGAGACGCTGAAAAATTGGGTGGGAATCCAAATATTTTCCAACCTTCCTTCGCTATGTAAATAAAATGGTGACCGGGACCGCGACCCACCTACGTCATGGCGGGGTCACCTAAAAACTTTGAGTTGTTGATAAGCATGTCCACAACGGCCGTAAACTATGAAAGCTTATGACGCTCAATAGGGGGTAGCGCCGCTAACCACGACTAAACAATAAGAAAATCTTATGGTTTAACACTTCAGTAAAACTTACAGTTTACTCAACCACGAGTGCGTTCGAACGGGCACTAACTACAAGTTAAACTTCAAAAATTAAAAACTACGTTGTAAACTCTAAGTTTAGAGCCCTCGTCTGAACACGCCTAATGTGTTTCAAGCCTATTATCTCCTTCATAGCTGCCAATATTAACAGGTGTTCCAAGGACTTATGAACAAGATTGTAGCATTGATGTAGAGGGTCCATACTAACTACCAAATGTGTCAAACCTTTTCTGTAGTGGGAGGTAACGAACTCCTTAAATAAGGCCCCTATGATATTCTGCTCCTCCTCTAGTATATTAAGACAGCTGTACCAATTGTTACAGACATGCAAAAATCTGATTTTTAATGATTTTTTTTGATTTTCTGATTTGGCAAATCTCTGATATGAAATACCTTTAACACTCCATCCCCAACCGATGAACAAAATCCATACAAAATGAGCGTGTGTGGGGATATGACTATCACAGATCTCTCACCACTCCTTTTTGGAGTCTGTATGTCCCATTTAATTTGAACTCTGCAAGCGCCATATTCAAAATCAACTTAAATGAGTATAAACAAGTCTAGTCTTAAGTCAATATTTTTGTTGATAGCTTTCCAAATGACCATGGGTCATTTAAGAAGCTATCTCATAAACCACTGACTTACATGTTACAGAATCTACTGGGGTTGACTGGATTAATATCAGTGGCGTACCGACCGGGGGCAGGCGGGGCAAGTTGCCCCCTCTGGCTCGAAAAAGCGGGATGATAAGGACCAAAATATGCATTTTCATCCCTCTTTTTCGGGGAATTTCGACCAATTTCAGCCTAAGTTTGGGCAAAATTAAAGTAAATTCGGTGATTTTCGCGTGCTACGCGCGTATTTAGTCAAGTTCAGAACTCATTGGAGCAAAGCACCGGGACGATTTATGAATTTTTTTTTCATATATAAATAAAGTTAAATCTTAATGTAAGTGCTTAACCTTAACACACATACGCTGAAGGTTTAAATAGAATGTTTGGTCGTGTGACCGGTTGCCATGGAAACGGCGGCCATCTTGGATTGCATATTTTACCATATCTCAAAAAGTATGACAGCTATCATGCTGAAACAAATTGCAAATGAATACTATGACCAAGACCTTGTGCATAGACCTCTAGTATGCTTATATTTTACTGTTAAGGGGGGTAAACTTATTTTTTTTGTCTGAACCAGAAAAAAATAATTGTTTTACATTTTGTGAAAAAAAAACATTAACTGTTCCCCTTCATTGAAGTCTATTCACAAGAGCTCTACAACAACAACTTCTGAGCCAAATTTGAAGGCTATACCTCTTATACTTTTTGAGATGTGTTTTGCGTGCGAGAACTTTGCAAAAAACGAAATGTTCAAAAACGCACGTCAAAGTTCACATGGTTCTTAAAAAAGCTCAATCATACTATAATTTGGCTAATGTTGTTTGTGGGTATGTTTGATTGTTTGCAAAAGGCTCCGTCAGTTTCGATCCATATTGCGCCAAATTCGCATGAAAGGTGCGCGAGGATACCGGACGGGTTCTACGCTATATTTGGACGAAATCTGTTCAGAAATGGCTGAAAAATCAACGAAAATGTGCTCAGTTGCTATGGAAAATTACCATTTCTTTGTACGCGTTACTAAGTGGTGCGTATGCATTGTGCGTTGCGACGGAAATTGGGGGTTACACGTGGCAACAGCGATTACGCCAGCATAAGACGCGTCTATGCGGGACGCAAATAACAGGCTCCTTATAGCGCAAACGGTGTGGGGAAAGAAAGAAATGGTCAAGAACAAGTTATGTTATTTTCGCTTTGATTGTCGTATGTATGGATACTACGGGTTACCCCAAGGAGTTTTGAGAAGAAAAAAATTTTAAACTGTACAGAAAATTACGGGATGAAATATTGACGTTTTAATATTTAGAAATAGGAATTATATAGGCCTAAGCTATATATGATATGCTGCAAAACTACGAGGAATAAAAAATACGATTACAGGATGTTGTGACGGGGGGTCATAAATTACAGGATGGCAAGAACTTTATGTGGGAGTTTGAGGAGTTGAGAGAAAAATATGTGGAAAATACGGGAACTACGGGTTACCCCACGGGGTGAGTATGGTCTCACCATAGTGTGTCACTTCTTCAGTGATCGCTTCAGTTCAGTGATCGCTCCCGTTCACTCAACTAGCGGGAGCCCGCGCAAAGCGCGGGCCTCCCGCTAGTTAATGTTAAATAATTGATTAATTATTGCAAATTATTTTAATTTTTGAGATAGACTTTGAATTACTTTGATAACTTTGTATTAAAAAATACAATCATTTGTGTCAGAAATTCGCCAAAGATGTGTTCAGAATGACTCGATAAAACAATAAAATACATAAGAATTAATAATAAAGAAAAACAAAAGAAATGTTATGCGTTTTCGCTCATGTCCTTTGACTAAAACTGTCATAACTACGGAACCGAATATCCGATTTGAGTCAAACTTGAAGCAAACAAAAGCTTATATTTCAAGCTAAAACATTAAATGATAAACACAATTTGCCAAATATTAACCTTGTATAACCCAAAAAAAACCTTAAGTCAATGGTTTTTGAGATAGCTTCCCAAATGATCATGTGTCATTTAAGCCATCCTAAAAACTAACGACTTAAACATTACAGAATCTGCTATGTGGGGTTGAAAGGGTTAATATGTACATAGCCTTATTTTGATTATCCTTTGGTGCAACCGCTTCCAATGTTAGCCGTATTGCAGTATGTATTTGACACCGGCAATGTGGTACCTGTGTGGGTGGGTACTTCGTGGCTACACCACAGGTACTTCAGAGTACAAATATGAAGAATTTAGCTGTGTGTGTGTATAATGAATACTGAGTAATGTTGAAACCAGCTTTACTCACAACAGTAGCAATTCCAAGAAAGAACCCATAAGCCAGGAATTGCAGGATTTGTACACTTTGTCCTACCAAGTTTAATATTTTCTTGGAAGTGTTTTGTGAAAACAATGCAAATGACTATGGTTCACTTCTGGGAAGATTTCTTGTTCAAGCAGTTTTTACCAGGCGAGCTCTACAGCTAATATACAGACTAGAAAAGTATCTGTTCATATAATTTAAGTGGACTCTCATTTCTCATAATGACACATATATGTGACCCGATCCAGGTATATTTAATGAAGATTCATCAAAAATTCACACTAACCTTCAAAATATTCATTTTGTTAACAATCAATTAAAATTTTGTTTGAAGGTCTTTTCTCCCATTAAGAGTGTATATTTTAGGGAAATGGTCTTATGTGTGAAATAATATACATCAAACATAATAATAATGAAGACAAGAAGTGGTCCAATTTGAGTATTTTGACCTTGATGCACTTTTTGCATCTAATCAAGTGATAATTACTGACAGTCATCACAATGGATAAAGTCGGGGACAGAATAAGGCGACCAATTGCGCGTTTGACGTAATTTGATGGTGCAGAACAAATGTCGGCCATGAATTGAATAATCTGTGAACATTTAAAGATTATTGACACAGAAAGTTTACTTACGTGAATTATGCGTCCGTGCGACGAAAAACCCTACTCAAATAGGGCATGTTTTGACATTTTAAATCATATTTTGTTCGAATATGCCCCGCCCATACTATACATTCAAACCAATCACAGTCCGCGCCGCGCTGAATGACAAACCTGCCATACACGCAATTCTGTCCCTGACTATAACAAGTTTGTGCTTATTTCAACCTCAAATTGAAAAACTGGATAATAGAACACGATGTGGTTGTAAACCACAGGAATAACAATTAGAATTTTGCTGTTCTTGGCTTTCACGCTCACTTTATTCAAAGAATATAAGCTGTGGGCCACTGCATAAAAAGCTTAACATTTTAGTAACACATATATGCATACACACACGCACAACAGATTGCAAAGTGGTCCTGCCAGCTATGCTGGCGGTCCACAATAACCATCAACCCTAACACTGTTCTTGTTTCTCACGGAAGTGAAGGGGTAAAAAGATTGAAGGTAAAGAAGATTGGACATCTTGGGTGGGATTCAAACCACCTCCTGTCACTTTAAAGAGTACTCTGAAAGGTACAGCACCTATGCGCACAATACAGCATAATAAAATGTCACAAAAAGTGTTGAATCAGATGTTTGCTGGTACAAGTAAGAAGGCATCATATCTCTTTGGGTACAATGATGCATCCACTGGCAGATTGCGACTTGAGTGCAGACCTATATGGTACAGATGCCATGTGTCTACCAAAGTGGAGTAATCATCCACCTAGGTGGCCCTACAAAGGTACTCCCATGGTAAAATGAGTCTTTATTATTTTAACCACGCCTTGTCTACTTGAGCCATTTTTTTGGTTACATGATCCTTCATGTAATGAACTGCATGAAATGAGCCTTCTGAAATCTTCTATAATAGGATCAAAGTATACAAGGAGTGTACAGCTTTTTATTTCCCGTAGAGATCTTTACTCTATCCTAACTCATGAATATCTTACACTAAGGACACACCATTTTTTTTTTGGCGCAATAAAACTCCCTGGAAGGACCATTACCAAGCTCATTACTGCAATATTCATTGATAACAAAAAGTGTTTTGCTTTAAAAATTAGCTGAAATTTTAAAAAAACTATTAGCAAGCATTTTTTGAAATCTTAAGTTTTGCAGTGGTTTGAAAGCTCCAATCAGTCCGAATGTCCCCCCCCCCCCCCCCCCCCCCCCCCTTCCATTACCATGTTGCCCCTAATCCAATGTTAATGGAACAACAGCAATTTTGGCCCTTGTTGTAAAAAGGGCTTGCAGGTGCACTGCTGGCGGTACAAAATTGGGACTAGCGAGAATTTCAGTTGTGCATGTTTGGTGATTTTCTATAATCCTAAAATGGCGTTGTAAATTCATTTCTTCTTCATTTCATGAAAACCTGACATCCATCATTCGGATCCCATGCGCTTACATTATATGCCCCTCCAAACAAGGTTTGGACCATGTCTGTATGTGGAATACGAGACAGCAGCTTTTCCAGTTTATTGAATTCGGATCTGATCACAGTAGAGCCCATTTCACAATCTCAATTTCCTACTCCTTGCAACCACCTCCACACAAATATTACACAAATATTTAATTTTTCTTTTTTTATTATTTGAAATGATTTGAAATGGTCAAATTTTGAATTTTCTATTTCACGAGGCGAACCGAGTGAAATGCACATTCCAAATTGACAGAGTGATATATTTTTACTATTCCACAAACATAGCATTCATATTTGTTTATAGAACGATACAAAACAATACTTTTTTTCTTTTCTGCTGCCGTTGAATATACTACTATTCAAGGCTTAATTGTTATAAAATCATAATCACCTTGAAGATAAGTTTTAGGTTGCAATTAAGTCAAGTGATGTCCTGTTTTTTAAAATCTAACACAAAAAAAAACAGTAATTTAAAAATATAAAAAAAGGATAATTTTTAATTTAAGTATGTTTTTTAAATATTTCTTTGCGGGTCTGAAAGAAGAATATCTACTTCAATAAAGATTGCCGATTATTAGTAGAATTAACAAACAAATGTTGTCCATGGAGGTCGCCATGTTTGGCATTGGTGACGTTGCTCGCCATTGGTGACGTTGTACACTTGGAATACAAAGACAAAAACAGTGTCTGTGGCATGTCTATGAGTACTTCCCGGAGTACTCCTGGTCATTAAATCCGATTATATAGTGTGTCCAGTAAAAATCACTATCGATTGCTTAAAGACTGGACGAATTCTGAATAGGATTAACTGAAAAGGTTTGGTTGTTTCATTAATTGGCTACTTCCTTCAAGACACACTGTACTACATACCACCGTGATTTCTATTTTTCACGGGTGATCTGATCAAAATGGCTGCAATCATACGGAAGATAATTATAAACTTTTTAACTTTGTTACAATAGTATAGTGTCATTTTTCTGATTGAAGATATTCATTTTAAACAAAAATGTATTTATAATATTTTGAAGCAAAGATTATATTAGCCTGGTATTTCACTTAAGAAGTATAATTCTCACCTGGATTGTCATTTTTCCAAGTAATCATTATCCATATTATCATTCTTGATACCAGGGTTGCTCCAGGGGTTGGCTGGTTAAATACAACAGGGGTGTTTTAATTGCCAGTTACAACCATTTTTACAAAAACCTGGTTTTTAACATGAGGGGGGAGGGGGAGGCTTGACCAGTTGTTGACGCACTTTCACTTGGTATGTAATAATATGCAGTATATTAAGAGAAGTCAGATTCACTTTTCTCAAACCTTTATGACATTCCATAGTTTCTTAGAAACAACACATTTTGAAATAAGATATTTTCCTTAGTCTATAGTATAGGGCGCTAAGGTTTAAGTGTTTGTGTACCATCTGAAGTTACTCTGCCGGCAAAAATGTTCCAAACTAAAATATCTGGTCAAAATCTAATTGTGTACTACACATATGTCTGAATGAGAACAAAACATCGATTTCAATTTATAGGATTTAATTTTCAGGGAAGTTTCCATAATGATTAGGAATAACTTTAAAGGGGCGTGTTCCGTTTGTCTTTGGGACCCCATTGACTTCTAGCAGAGAAAGTAATATGTATCAGCTGAAATGCCATATTTTTCTCATTTCTGAAATTTGAGCCCTCAAATCCATTTCATTCCCAAGATATAAACAAAAAAAACTGCCCCTTTAGAATGGTTAACCATCAATATTAGCACAGTATGATAGGGCTTATTCAATAACATTATGGCTTCTACAAATCAAATCACAGATTTGTTTTCTGCGGTACTTGATGGGGCATATGTGCCAAGTGCCAGGCTCTCATATCAAATAGAGTACATAAATCGGAACAAGCACCGTAAACATTTTACAGGCGTGGCTCAAAATAGTTTTTAAAAAAATACACATACATGTGGTCAAAAACTGGTTTCTGGTCTGAGCATACACAATTAGGCCTACATATGCATGCAAAGTCAACACCAAGTCAAAACAAGACACATGCACACATTGTCAATGCTTGGTCCAAACATAATACAAATTATATGCACACATGGTCAAAAACATATTTAAATCAGCAAGACTAAGTCTGAAATACACCAAGTATGACCTTTGACCATTGGTCTACAGACCTGTCTGTGGTGCAAGTGTCATCTAGATTGGGTAAGGGGTCTGACAGGTACATGTGGAGACAGACAGACAGACAGACAGACAGACAGACAAACTCTGACAGATTTTGCTATGACAAAACCCCTTTCCATTATTGAGTATAAGGCTTGGCTTTAGGAACCCAACTTGAATGATAGAAAACCTTATTTTAACCTAATATTATGAAAAGTATACACAAAGTGGGAATGTTACCAGGTCCAAATTCCATACAGACATTTGAGGATGTAACTAAAATTTTGAGTGAAGCGAACTTTTGGAGATATAGCCTAAGACTGGGTCACACGAGGCTTTTTTTCGTAGTTTACTACAATAGTACTACAGTAGTACTACAATAAAGACTGTGTGTGACCGCAACTTAAGACGACATGTCGTCGTTGTACCATAGTATTGTCGTAATAACTTAACGATAATAATTTCCGTCGTTGGGCCGCTTTCTACCATGGTACTGTCGTAATTTACTGGGCAAAATTGCTGTGTGACCGCATTTCGTAGTTTACTACCACGCTTACGCAATGAACCGTGTTGTTGACCTCGTGCTCGTGTGTCCAGAAATGTCTACGATACTATTACAATAATCTCACCGTGTGACCGGGACCGTCGTATAATTATTACAGTAGTACCACAATAAGAATATTACGATACAACGACGAAATATTGCTCGTGTGACCGCGGTCTAATATTGGTATTTTCACCTGTGTTTGGTTCACTGTATCTTTTACGTTGTGCTAAGTCGAAAATATAAATCTATGAGGTATATTTGCAGCTATTTTGATGATGCAATTTGGTGCAAATTAGCAGAAAATATGAAGATTATAAAAAGGCAATAGCTACATTGAATGATTTCCACCAACTTTGTCCATATTCCAACAAATTGACTTTGCTAATTTTTCATTAGCATGACACACAAAAATCATGCTGCCATACCTAAAAAAAATAACAAAAGTGAGGCAAGGTTTGATGCAAAATTTAAGTATACAGTTTCCAGGCTTGGGATACAGGAATATTCCCAACTTGTATTTTTTTAATTGGTAAAACCTTAATTTTGTTTTTTCCAGAATTAGAGCACCCATTGTGAAACCAGTGCAATTTGCCACTTCCATATCCATTAATCACAATGCTTCAGGTTGAGTACAAGGTTACATTATAAAACAAATGTAGTCATGACTCCTCACAGACATATTAAGAATTTACCCACACAAAAACCCATGAAAGCATAGGCCATCCACATATTGTCATTACAGAAGACTCAGTATTGCAGCTTATTCTGTAAAACCTTTTTTTATATTCAATTCCCCTGGTTTATTTAATATTGTTGGAATTTTAGTATAATTGTATTACATTTATAGGCAAATGGAATAATAATTGATAATTATTTTGTTAATTGATAATTATTTTGTAGTTTATTTGTGTTTTTAAGACAGTACAGCACCCCCTCCACTCCCCAGGATTGTTTGACTTGTTTTTTAGTGATATACAATCTATGTCAGGATTTTCAGTTTTTGACAAGGTCACAGGGTCCAAACAACAAATAATTATAAATTAAATACTAAAATATGTTGATTTCTAAAGACAGCCCATCAGCCACATTTAGCTAAACACAAACATGTAACAGAAAGTACAAATATGTTGCCTCTACTTCCACAATTTCAATTATTGGCATTTTACATTGTACATATACAAATGGGAAAATTTACACATATTTTCTTTTTTACTTCAAATTCATATTCTGCCCAAAAGTTTGGCCAGTTAAAATGATTTGAACCTAATTTTGACAATTAAATTTCCACCAGAGAATCAAAACATGTTAAAATCATGAATTTTAGTATTTTTCATGAGTCTCATTAAAAATGAGAACTGGGCATAGTGCATGTTGACTCCCTTTGCATGATGCACCTCAAAAAATGTTTAAGGTCATATTTTATAATGTTTTGATATTGTTTGTAATTTTTGTGTCAAAAATAAATCCCATGAAGTACATTGAGTAACTCAGCAAGGCCCTTAAAGAACACTCTAGAAAATGTTCCAAAAATGTCCGTCAGTTACATCCCATCAGTCACAACTTTGTCAAGCCTAGTTTTGGAATACTCGTTTTTTTATGAATTAAGTACTATGTAAATTGTTTATGTACCAATGTTTAATTTTGAAAAAAAATTGCTATAAATCTCATTTGAAAACAGATAGCATTTTATAAGAATCAAAATTTTTAAAAAGTGATGGTACTTTTTGGTCTCGTCAGTCATGCTCAACTTTAAGTCCGACAATACAGTCATAAAATCATTTTGTTCAACCATGTTTTTAATTGACATGTTCTCTTTGATATGGCACAGAAAACCTTCAGGGCTTGGCTAGGGCAGATTTATTTTCCTGCAGCTTTTGAAAAATGAAAAAATGCTTAAAATTGTCCTGTCAGTCATGGCTAAAATTAGCCACTATTATATAGAAGTGAAGCAATCTTGTGAGTAATATGGTAGACTGGTATTGTTTTCTCAAATTAAGGTCAGGATCATCGGCTATGGCTTTGTGGCCAGATCTTATTGAAATTCTCATGAAATGTTGGTATTGGTGAAAGAAAAATGTCAGTCCAGTACTAAGAGTCAACCGTGTAGACGCGTTTGACCCCGGTTTCTTATCAAGCGTCTGTGCAAGATTTGCCAAAAGCACGCGGCATTTACCGGAAATTTTATAAATGGTCATTTTCCTATGTTTTTAACCAAATATACTCGGCTGCATGTTGGTGGGACAGAAGTGATGGTCAATATGTAATCTGTAGAAGGTTGGCTATAAATATAATATCAATTGATTATATTTAATCAAAATTTAAAGTGAAATTAAAGTTGAATGAAAATCCATGTATTTCAAAAAATATAAAAAACTTAAAAAAAGCAAAAAATAAAAAGTTTTGAATGTTACGAGCATGGTAATTTTAAAATAGAGACGTTGTCGCTTTTTTTGTGGGCCATTTTTCTTGGCATGAAACCACGGTTCACAAGTATGGCAAGATTCACAAAAGTTGACGGTTTATTCATGCTTTCCCCTAGTAACACGAACAACAAATGAATCAAAAACGGCGCGCACGAAGTTGTGCATTACGTGCGTATGCAGCGCATTATTTTACCAATACGCAGCACACGTCTTTAGAGTCGCACATTAATAAAACGATTCGTCACGCTTAAAGCAGCGATTAGCTTAATTTTGAGGTTTTTGTTGTAAACAAACACACTATCGTGATGTCACCGTGGTCTTAGTTTTCTCATCCAATTTCCACTAAAAGAATCATTTTACGAAAGGTGAAACATAAACTGTCTTGCTGTGAATTTTTAGAATATGTGGAATCGGTAATGTTTTGATAGGTGTTAGTCATGTTAGTGCACGCAAAAATATAGTAAAAATTGGTCGACAAAACGATCGAAAAAAATACCATGTTTTTCAGTAATCTTTAATATAAATTTGAGTATCATAAAACTAGTTTCATATATTTCAAGATATTTGTAACTGAATTTATGCATATATGTCCATTTTCCCATAAAACAAATTGGATTACCGTTGTGCCCCGCTATTCGCCATACTTGGGGTCACAGCAAGTTGTGAGCTGGTGTGTGCACAACAATCGGACATTACGCGTGACCGCCGTGATCACTGAGGTGTGCCAAATTTTAATTTTTCCCAAAACGGCGTTTAGGTGATAATGAAGTACATAATGCACTTTTCAAATTCCCATAGACTTGTACAGGGGTCATTTTGGCAGTAAAGAAAATGACCCAAATGGGGACAATTTTGGAAAAACTTACAATTTTATTTCATTATTTTCTAAAGTAATTGATGAGTTGATAAGATTGGTGTTGTTTTAATGGTTAAAGAAATATCACAATCCTTTACAATTTTTTATTTATGTGTGTCATCAAACACAAAGAACAGCTGGTCGCAACAACACTTTTGTTAAGTATTTCTTAGAAATACTGAAGTATCACTTTTCATATTTTTCCTAGAAGGAAATACAACTCCCTGTTGGTGATGATTAAGGTGTCATATGAAAGGAAATCAAATTTAGAAAATTCTACACGTGTTAGATTTTGCAGATTGTATGTGCTATTTATAAATAATAGGTGTTTTTATTGTCCATAAATTATTTTCCCTAAAATATTTTTTTCTAAGAATTAAATACAGCTGATTCAAAAAGCCAAAGTAAGATTAGGTATTTTGTTTATACACCTATCCCTAAAGTCTTCAGCTTAAAAGCACCTTACATTTAGGCTGGGGAAAATTATTTATTGTTAAAAATTAGGGAATTTTTAGAAACAATAAATTAAAAAAATAAAACAAATCATGCAAACTGACAAAAAATTGTCGGAGGAGAATTCAATTCCTTACCATAGTCAAGTTTGGACTTAAATTGATTAAGGGGTTTTGATTTTATGGTCATTTTTCTGTAAGACCATTTTATCCAAGTCGCCAGCCTACCTTAAATGGCATGGGACAGCAAATTTGAGCGCAAGATTGACATTCGAAGCTGCACCTCCGAGAAATTTCATCCGCAGGTGGTCCCATAACAGCTGTAACGACGAGAGCATCTTGTGTGGGCATTTGATGCATGAGCACTAAGTTTAGTGAGGGGGGGGGGGGGGGGGGGGGGGGGGGGGGGGGGGGGGGGGGGGGGGGGGGGGGGGGGGGGGGGGGGGGGGGGGGGGGGGGGGGGGGGGGGGGGGGGGGGGGGGGGGGGGGGGGGGGGGGGGGGGGGGGGGGGGGGGGGGGGGGGGGGGGGGGTTTCGTAATAAATTTTCTTGTCCGTCACCATCTGGTTAAAAATCTGGTCATTTGGTGAATTAGTAAGATATTTATTGGAATAATATGTTATATTACCTCTGCGAGAATTTTAAATGTGAAATAAAACATGCTCAAAGTTGCCAGTTCTTCAACAGACGATGGTAAAGTGAATGAACAGTGTTTAACCTATGAGAGACCTAGGGAGTAACTCTGACAGCAATGGTCAGTAGAATCTGTTTGAAAATTATCATCACTAAGTTTGGATGATACTGAATTTCATACTATTTTCACAAGGCAGACCTGTTCTAAAAACCTAAACAAAAACTTACATCCATCCGGCATACATCATATAGGCATTACCACACACACATAGAAGAAACAAACTTCACAAATATCCCAATTTCTTGGAAGGATAGTCATTCATTCCAGCCATATTAAGGTTTATTTTTTTCAATTTTTGTTTAAATTTAATGGGAAATGCCACAGATAGTGACACGTACTGTTAAGTATCACCTTGTTTGCCATTTTCCATTTGTCAATTAATCTTGATTACCGTGCACACTATGCGCCATAACTTGGGTCACGGCAAGTTGTGTGAGCTGGGTGTGTGCACAACAATTGGACAATTCGCGTGACGCCCGTGCTCACTGATGTGTGACAAAATTTTAATTTTTCACAAAAAGGGGCGTTTTAGAGAAGTACATATTGCATTTTCAAATTCCCTCGATGGTTGTACAGGGGCTCATTTGGCAGTAAAGAAAATGACAATGGGGCAATTTGTGAAAAACTACACATTTTTCAATAATTCTCCAAGTAATTGATGAGTTATAAGATGAGTGTTTGTTTTACTGGTTTTTAAAGAACATATCAAAATCCTTACAATTTTTTATTTTCTGTGGGCATCAAACACAAAGAACAGATGGTCGCAAAAACACATTTGTGAAGTAGAGATTTCTAGAATACTGAGTATCCACTTTTATAATTTTTCCTAGAAGAACTAAAACTCCCTGGTGATGAATAGGTGTCATATGAAAGGAAATCAAATTTAGAAATTCTCAGTAGATTTTGCAGATTGAGTGTTTCTATTGAAATAATATTGGGGTTTTAATTTTCCCCTAAATTATTTTCCCTTAAAATATTTTTTTCTTTAAAGAATTACCACTGATTCAAAAAGCCACAAAGTAAGATTTTAGGTATTTTGTTTTTATACACACATACCTAAGTTTCCAGCCTAAAAGCACCTTTCCATTTAGGTGGGGAAAATTTGCATTGTAAAAATTAGGGAACTTTTAGAAAATAAATAAAAACACTAAAACAAATATGCAAACTGCAAAAAATTGTGGAGGAGAATTCAATCTAACCATAGTTCAAGTTGGACTAAATTGTTAAGGGGTTATTGAATTTTTGGTCATTTTACTGTTAGACCATTTTATCCAATGAGTACCTTTAATGGCAATTGACAGCAAATGTGAGGCAAATTTGACGCTTTTGCCCTCATCAATGTAATCTCGATTGGTCACGAACAGCGGTGGTAACGATCGTTAGAGCTTGTGCTGGCATTTTGATGCATGGCCCAAGTTTAGTGATTCGTAATTAAACATTTTCTTGTCCGTCACCATCTGTTAAAAATTGGTCATTTGGTGATATATTAGTAAGATACTTTACGTTGGATAATATGTTATATTTCCTCTGTGAGAATTTTAAATGTGAATAAACATGCTCAAAGTTGACAGTTCTCTAAACAGACTATGGTGAGTGAATGAACAGTGTTTAACCTATGAGAGACCTAGGGAGTAGTAACTATGAAGCAATGGTCAGTAGTAGAATCTGTTGAAAAATATCATCACTAAGTTGAGAGGATACTGAATAATAACTATTTTAACCAGGCAGCCTTTTTCTTAAAAACCTCACCAAAAACTTACATCCATCCTGCATACCTTATATAGCATTAAACACACACATAGAAGAAGAAAAAAAGGGAAAAAACTTGGATCGAAGTTCAACCTTCCCCAGTATCTTTACCTTACGTCTTTTATCCACTACTTCCCGGTGTATCCCAATTTCTGGGAAGGAGAAAGTCTCATTACCAGCCCATATAAGATTTCATTTTTTTCAATTGTTTTTTTCAAATTTTAATTGGAAATGCAAGATTTTTTTTTTTTTTTTTTTTTTTTTTAAAAACTTTTTTGTAAGATCACCTTGTTTGCCATTTTCCATGTGTCAATAATCTTTGATTACCCATAATAAGACTGAAGCTGAGAAAAGAAAAGCTCTCATTAAAGATCCATGGTCCAATAAAAAATTTTTTTATTGACTAATACGCCTTGCTCCTCATTTATCCTGTGAAATTGTAGGGCTAAACGATGGTGGGTTGGAGGTTTATGAGCGAAAATATACCCTCATTTGGTTTTTTGACTCAATATAATTTTAGACACAGTACTCTAAGGAGAATCAATTTTTAAGCTCTCACTCAAAACGGGTTGAATGATTGGCTGTGAAATGATGAAAAATTTACAGATTGGGTTTTGGGGAATCCCATACTATCAAGATGAAAATTTTATAGACTAAATTGGGTTATCCCCTTTAAAGTTAAAGCCTTCATTCTATAACAAAGGGTGGACTCATAAGATCAAGTGAGACTGTGATGATACACGTGGAGTGTTGTTAATGTTGTGGCTGGGTGCTAAGTAATGCCGAAATGAGTTACTGGCCTGGGATTCCAGTATGCGTACCTATCCAAAATTCTGATACGTATGAGCCGCTTAATAGGTTTGTAAAAAAAATTGGTTCACATGTGAATGCCGTCATTTAACTTTATTGCTATGACACAAAATGCTTTCTCAATATTGTTATGATCATGGAATCATTGCAGGCCAGTTGAATAACACTAAAGAGCCAATTATAAATTTTAGGCTTTGACATCTTAATTAACTCACATGCTCTGAGCAATGCAATCATTCTTAGTCTTGAAGCTCGCATGAAGAATATTTGCCACAAGTTTGCCCTAGATTTATATAATTCAAACTATGTTCAAAAGATTGGTTCCAAAACAGGTTAAAGGACAAGGGTTGCAATATTCACTAAGACATAGTACAAGCTATTGAAGATCAAGTGCAGAAAACAAATCATTTATAAAAATAGTTGCTATACCCTGTTGGTTGATCTTTTAAATTAATTGACGTTTATAAGCCTTAGTTGGCTGTGCCAATTTTTACGTGTTTTAGCGACAACTCGAGGGTTGACAAACAGAAGGATGTAACCAGCACTGAAAGAAATATTAAAGCAATTTTCTTACAAGAAGGCCTTCAGGCCGTCGTTATGTTTCTGATGCGTTATTTCTGTCTTTTTCCTTCTTATGGCAAACACTTCAACAATTGCCTCTAGCTCAGTCATGGATTGAAGGATTGTGACTTAGAGTTACATCAAATGACCGCTGACCGTCCCATTTATGTCATAGGACATTGACCCCTGTATGACTTTGAACTGGCAAAAGGAGTCCAAATGGTAATTTTTGTACAAATTCATTTTTCTTCTTCTAATGCATTACGACGATATCAACCAAACTGGTCAGAGGAAACCACTGACCCTTGCTTCATATATGGTGCTCAGGGATAAGGAGTCAAGGTCATTAAGGGGGTTATTTCCGGTTTGAAAGCCAAAAATTGTGAAAAAAACTCAAAAAATCGCTGTCCTTACAAAGTACGTAGCAGAGTGACGTCATTAGAGCACAGGTATTGTCTAGCCAGGGTCTCGGGTTGTCCACAGTTTCAGGATCAAAGGTCATTTCCCCATATTAAGCGGTCACTTCCGGTCACACACAAAAATATTCAAAATTTTGACAAATTTTATCTCCAAAACCAAACATAGCACAGTGACCTAAATTGAGATATGCATTCATGTTAACTGTGTATGAAAGGTATTTTTATTTTGGAGGTCAAAGGTCATTTCCGATGTTTTTAAGTACAATAATTTTTAGAATTTTTTCTCCAGAACTAACCGTAGTAGAATTTTTATTTGCATTGAACAAGGCATTTTCTTGTTTAGTGTACACAATGGTTTTTTATTACCAGGATCAAAGGTCATTAAGGGGGTCAAAAGGTCAAATTTGGCACAAAAAATGCTAAAAAATAAGGACCAATGATTTATCTCAGCCATAGTGACGATATACAGCCCGTTATTACTAAAGTGATGTAACATTCTATAGTAGAAGAGGTCTTTTTTTTTGGAAAAAATAAAAGTCTCAACCCCAAAGGTCAAAGTTCAAGGTCCAAGGTCAAAATTTCAAAACAAGCATTCTCGTTGAAAATGAAATGTGACAGGAATAATCCTCGTGATATAGTAAATACAAAAATTACAGTTGACCCTATCGGGACCAGTGGTCACGTAGTTAGAGTGCAAAAGGTCAACAGGTTCAAATATGTAATTTTTGTTACAAATTATCTTGTTTACAGCTTTACGCCGGAAGCAAACAAACTGGTTCAGAGGGGAACCACTGACCCTTGTTCATATAGGGTGTTCAGGGATACGGAGTCAAAGGTCATAAGGGGGTCATTTACGGTTTGAAAGCCAAAAATTGTGAAAAATATTCAAAAAGTCGCTGGGTCCATACAAATTAAGTAGCAGGTGACGTCATAGAGACATGATGTGTTATAGCCGGTCTTAGGGTTGTCCACAGGTTAAGGATCAAAGGTCATTAAGGGTCACTTACCGGTCAAAACCCAAAAATATTCCAAAAAATTTCAAAAAATCTTATCGCAAAACCCAAAACAGAGTACAGTGACCTAATTGCAGGTCTTGCTTCATGTTACCTGCCGTATGCAAGCATTTTTATTTGGAGGTCAAGGTCATTAAGGTCATTTCCGGCTTTAAGGTGCTCAATTAATTTTTAAGAATGTTATCTCAGAACTAAGCTTAGTAGAAATTTTTTATTTGCAATTGGAACAATGTATTTTGTTGTGTACAGAGTTTTGTTTAATACCAGGTCAAAGGTCATTAAGGGGTCAAAAGGTCCAATTTGCCAAAAACAATGTTAAAATAAGACCAAATTGGGTTTATCTCAGCCTATAAAAGAAAGATAAAGTCCGTAGGGCTACAGTGAGTAACATTTATGTAGAAGAGGTCTAGGATAGTCTCCACCCCAAAGGTCAAAGTTCAAGGTCAAAATTTACAAAAAAGCTCCGATTGAACTGAATTTGACAGGAATAATCCTCGGGATATCTTAAATACAGAAAAATTACAGTTTGACCCTATTCGTGACCAAGGGTATGTTATGGGATGCAAGGTTTCAACAGGTGTCAAATATGTATTTTGTTAACAAATTATCATCTTCTACAGCATACGGCCGATAATCAACCAAACTGTTCAGGGGACCACTGATCCTGGCTTATTAGGGGTTCAGGAAAGGAGTCAAAGGTCATGAAGGGGCATTTACGGTATTCAAAGCCAAAAATTGTGTGAAAAAATATTCAAAAAATCGATTATTGGACTTACAAATTACGTAGCGAGTGATACATAGAGAAAGGTATGTTTACTAGACAGGGTCTTCGGGTTTGTCAGTTTCAGGATCCAAAGGTCATTAAGGGTCACTTCCGCGTTAAAAAACCCAAAAATATTCCAAAAGTTATCAAAACTTTTTATCTCAAAACCACAAACAGTGACCCTAAACTTGCATGTATGCATTCATGTTACCTGTTGTATGAAAGGTATTTTATTGTGGAGGTCCAACGGTCATTTAAGGTTCATTTCCGGTTTCTAAGGTCATTACACTGGACCAGTATTCGTGCACCCAGGAGTCACGTTATAGAGGTGCAAAGGTCAAAATCCCTGGGCCACTTGCTTGGATTTAGTTGAACTCAATGATAACATTCTCCATAACGTTGGTAAAAGTTAAATACATTAATGACATTGTGGGGGGACAATGGTAAAGTTACAGGGGTCAAATGTCACTTAAAGGGCACATTAAGGGGTCAATTTCCTAATAGGCCCCGCCGTGGTTGTTATGTTCAGGCATGGAAGAGTTTATTCTTCTTCTTCTTCTCTGTCAAATTTTCAACTGAGTTAGCTCAGTCATCGTTGAAGTATTCTGACCAGACTTACACTGAATGACCGTTGAGGCATCCCATTTATGTAATATGACCTTGACCCCTGTCGGGTCGTCATCTAGGGGTCACAGGGGTCAAAAGTGTCATTTTCATTAAAAAGTTTCAGCGCCTACAGAATTACAATGCACGGTAAAGTGACTCATGCATATGAAAGTAGCTTGAGACCTTCACAAAGGTTAGGGTCGTGAGGTCAATATGGGGTCATTAAAGGGGGCACTTCCGGTTTAATGTGAAAAATCGTTTTAAAAAAATCTTCAAAAATGTATTGGTATATGCAACGGTGTATGGTCACGTGACTCATACATATGAAGCAGTTTAAGACCCTGTCTCACAACGTTTGTGCTCGGGATGGGGGTCAAAAGTAATTAAGGGGAACTTCCGGTCAAAAACAACAAGATTCCCCCAAAATATGCAAAACTTTTATTCAAAAACCAAACATCGTAAGAATTAACTTGCAGGTATGCTATTCATGTAACTGGTGTATGCAAGGATTTTTCTTTTGGAGGGTCAAAGGTCATTTAAGGTCATGTCACGGTTTTGAAGGTAAATAGTTCAAGAATTTTTTATCTCCCAGAAGTAAGCATAGTAGAATTTTTTTTTATTTGCATGGGAACAATTGCATTTTTGTTGTGTACACAAGGTTTTTTTATACGGGGATTCGAAGGTCATAAAGGGTGTCAAAAGGTCAATGTGCCAAAAAAAAACAAATGTTAACAATCAGCCCAAATGGGATTTACTCAGCCTATTAGAGGGACAGAATTAAAGCCAGTTATTAATAGAGTGATGTAACATTAATAGCAGGAAATGTCTATGATAGTCTCGACCCCAAAGGTCAAAGCCAAGGTCAAAGGTCAAAATATACAAACAAGCTTCGTTGAGCGAAATGAATTTGTCAGGGATAATCTTGTGTGCCATCATAAATACAGAACAAGTACAGTTAGTTGACCCCATCCGTGACAGGGGTCACGTTTTATAGGGGTGAAAGGTCAATTCCCTGACATGTTAGGTGAGTGAAAACTCAATAATATTGATCCTTGTAAAGTTGTTAACACGTAAAAATTACATTTAATGACATTTGGTGAAGTACAGGGCGTCAAAGGTCAAGTAACCTCAAGGGGTAATTAAGGGCTCACCATACCATTCCCATTACGGCCGTCTTGTAAATAGATCTGTCCCCAGGTTAGTTAATTTGCTGTAATACTGCTTTTGAGAAAATGTGCTGTTTAATATTTTCTCCTAACAAATATATTCATTACTCAAAATGTATAAACATCTCTAAGCTCATATAGAGTACTGTAAGCAAACATTTAGTAGTAAACAAAGAACATTTAATATGAACAGCAGAATGAGGAAAGAAATTCTTTCATATCTTTCAGTGCTGAGTTACCTCTTTCTGTTTGTCAACCTCGATATTAGTTAAGTGTCTATATTCAATTGTTAATTTGTTAGTGAGGTTCTGATATGTATATAGGGTATGAATAATAATTTGGGCGTTTTTTGTTTGAAGTATAGAGTTTTGTGGGGGTGTGAGGGAAAATTAGTCTGTGAGTGAAGGTGGTGAGTGAGTGAGTGAGTGAGTGAGTGATGTGAGGGAGTGTGAGTGAGTGATTGTGAGTGTGATTTTGTGGATATATTCAGTGGATGAATTTTTAATTGTGTTGAGAGTGCTTGCGCGAAGAGGAAGCTGGTGAGTTATAAGTGTAATTACTTGGTGGATGCTAGGGTGTGCAATAAAGTTAATAATTCTTTTCAAACCTAATCAAGTAGATCTGTTCATGAGAAATTGTATGTATATGTTGTTGTATAGCTTTTAATCTGTATCTTGCTATAATTTAGCCTTAGGGCTACAAATGAAGTGTTTAATCAACCATAAATGAAATGAAATGAATGAAATATTTTAATTAAAATATCATTTTTTTTAAATTTTAAGTATGTAAACAAATCAAAACCCAACCTGCAACCCATTGCATTGCATCCCCATCCCATTCATAGACTCGAAGGATGGCTATGAGTACACGTAACACTATGTAATAAATGTCAACACCATGGCCGGTGTGTACTAAGCCCATGGACGAGGGCATGTGGACGGGTACGCTCGTCAAAAAACTTGTCAAATATCAGCAATTTTGCCAGTTTTTCATGGAATGTCAAAGTAAAACAGAATTTTGACTGCACTGTGTAGACTTAAACCAGCAAATATGGATTGGCCCTCCTTCCCTGGTCCTTCCAACATATCACTGCTGTATCAACACATCATGGTATATTACACATGATTGTGGGACTGGGTATAACAATGCGGCAGTCTCACTTCCCTGGTCAGAGTGACCCACCGTGATCGTATGAGGAAGAATAGAAATTAATTATAATTGTACATTTTCATTCACATATTAGAAAGGTTGTATCGGACTAGGGGTGAATGTATCCAGTTATTTTTTATGAAGCCCACATATCAAAAAGGAACTCCATACTAAGATGTGAGTTGCCTGTGGTTGGATTGGATGTTGGATATGAATTGGAATTGTTATTTCTCAATTACAGAAACCAAAATTATACGCATGATAACCTCCCACGTCGAGTATTATTAACATAGGAATATTTAGAGAATAAAGGTATGAATTTTGGAACCGCTACTCTCTTTCCGACGAATTGAACCCAAGGCTATACCATATTTTAATTGGAAAACGAGGCGGAGGCCGGAGTGCTTCCACCAAAATAATGGGTGTCCCGCCGGGGTCAATTCGTCGTAAAGAGAGTACCGTTTCCCATATCAACCTTTATCTCATTCTAACAGCTTTAAGTCATTTAAGGGTCACTTGACCCAATTTCGCGATGCTTTACACGGCTTAAATACAACCAGAAAGGACTGTCACCACTCAGTAACAACAATCGAACAAACCCGTCTGAACGCAACGATCATACGGCAACGTTGGCATGCTCTGCGCGAAGTAGCAAAACGCGGTATGGACCGGCGAGCGTTTAACCTAAATAACTTCATACGCAGCGAGTACTTCCTGGGTTCATTAATCTAATTGAACCCGGGCATCAACCATGAAATACGTTCCTTTTCACAGCAGTTTAAGAATTCATTTTATATCATGTGATTTGCCTTACACGGAATGGAAATTGTTACCGACTGGGACGCATCATACTACCCATCACAACATACTACCGTGAACTATAGGTGGTTTCATTGGGTCGAGTTGGCCCTTTCTATTTGGGTAGTTACTCATACTGGTGAATTAAGGGCCAGTTGACCCTTTCGCCTAGGTGGTTATGTACAATTGTTCATTACACCATAAGCACCAATTTCAAATGCCATTTGAACATGGTTAATTACATTTTTGCAATGTGAAGGCACTAAAACATAGCACTTCTTCTCATAAGCAACTTAGCATATTCACATGCACTCCCCATGCCTTCCTGTATTGGTTAATCTTTTTGGCAGACATCCATAATCTGGTGTGATATACTGTGGGAAGCCCCAGACAACATAAAGTCAATCAGGGTCCACTGCAGTATACAGCTTAATATTAAAGAGGATGACCCAATTTAAGTCTAGACAATTTTTTCAATCTTGATAGAATGGACTTCCACCCACCCCAAAACTCCAATCTGTTAAAGTTTAAGCGCCGATAGTCAACCCTTTGAAAATTAGAGCCTAAAAACGTGATTTTGTAATCCCTAAAGTACTCTGTGTAAAATTAGTTGGTCCGACAAGATGGGGCATAATTTTTTCGCATCATAACAATCCAAAACCAAACATCCTTTGTGCCCTCAGATGTCACAGGGGAATTATGAAATAGCAGTTTTCTTCTGAGCAGCAAAATTTTGCCCCTTCCGGTAAAATCTGGGGCCCTGGGGACAGCTATTAGCAATCGGAGTATCGGACCATGGACCTTTAACTTGAATTATTGGCAGATAGCTATATTGTTATACTTTGATCCATGGGCAGATGGCCTTATTGTACACTATTATTTAATTGTTATAGTGCAAATTTCTGTTTCCCTAAACATCATCCCACTGTTATACATTTTATGGTAAAGTTTTTTTTAAATATTTGCTTCACCTCACCTAGGTGAGTTTGCTATATTTGGAATTATTTTTAAGGAACTACACCTCACTCAAGTTATTTCGCTGGAATAGTGCACTGCACATGGATTGAAAAAAACAATTAGTGGAGGTAGATATGTTTCATTTTTAGACTTTTGTGCCATAATCCATTGTTTAAGAACAAAATCCGAGAAAAATGTTTTGTCCTATAACCCTGAGCAAATGTATTTTTCCCCTTTTTTAATGCCAGTGTAATAATACTTTCAATTGGTTGTATCACTGATGTGAAATGATTTAATAATTCATAATTACAAACTTATAACAACTATTACCATGCAGGTGTAACAGTTAAAATATGAAAACAAATATCACGGTTAACCTAGATGAGAAGTGTGATATGAAATAAGAAACTTCACCAAACATCGTCATCGCGGAAATATTTTTTCGTTTGATTTCACGATACTCAAATCGTGAAACTCAATACTATTGATCGAAGCTTTATCAAATATGACTTCAAGCCGATCCAATTAAGGGAATTTAATGAGATAATTAAGACACAAACAGTGAATGACTTTGTAGTCTTGTCAAGAGTCGTTGCGACTGCATAATTTCCCCCATCTACCACACTCTGAAATGGAGTAAGCTGTCAAAATATGAATGTGGACCTTTGAACAGCCATTTGCAAATCGGGATGACTGATGACCAGTGCCTTCTGGGGGACACTGTATTTTTTTAAATATATGTTTAATCTGAAAGGATATACAAAGCATATCTCTCAGATAATAACTGTACAACTTACACTCACTTTAAAAGACCATAGAGGAGGAGCTGGGACCCTATAACTCATCGTTTACCTCCCCTCACTACGAAAAGGTTTACAACCTTTGGTAGTTAGTATTGACCCTCTACATCAATGATATGGAAATTAAAAAAACAAAAAATTTTGTATTACTTTTTTTCAATAGGGCCAATTTAAGTTTTCCACACAGGGGTCAACTTGTAAAAGCTCCAATCAGGTTAAATGTATGTCATATTGTCCCTCTAGTCTAGTCATAAGGATCTAAAAATTTATATGTTGACTCTATGGCCATTGCTTGGGAGTTATAGGGTAAAAAGGTAAACGGTCCAATTCTATTTGTACATGGTCAAAATCAAAGTTCTCCAATCTTGGTAAAAAGGGGGAAATAAGTTGTTTCATCTCGCTTCAAGGTGGTTCCCCATGTGTAAGCTCAAGATTACTAATAGATCTAAAGATCCTTTTTCCACATATGTTTCCATCTAACAATTTAAAACCAAAGAAATGTGTCTTCATTTTTACATTTCCACAGGCTTTCAGCTCTCAGTATGTCAAAATCCACAAAATACCAAGGTTTCATATTTTTACGTTTTGAATTTTTCTGGTGAACCCTAACCTCCTATTTTCATTTTTTCTGCAGATTATGAAAGCATGTTTGCTCTTTCATAATTTTCCTTGCGGCGGGTATCATAGAATACCCATAACTCAAGATATGCCATTTTTTTCCAAAAATGTGTTAAAATCGTAGTTTTTTGGGGAAAAATGCCCAAATCTTTAGTGTATGGGTATGTCTATTTACCCGCAGCAAGGAAATTAATGGAAAAGAGTACACCTAGCTTTTTCATGATCTGCAGAAAAAATGAACATAGGATGTAGGTTCACCAGAAAAAATTTCAAAACGTAAAAAATATAAAACCCTGTATTTTGGATTTTTGACATCTGAGAGCTGAAAGCTGTGTGGAAATGTAAAATGACACACAGTCTTTTGGTTTTAAATTGTTAAGATGTGACAACATATTGGAACAATGATCTTTAGATCTATTTAGTAACTGGAGCTACACATGGGAACCACTAATGTGTCAATATAAGGAATAGTTTGTACCATCTGCAATGCATAGTTACCATTTTTGCGACAAAATAGGTCTATGGTAACATAATCCAATTGGTGTGACCTTCTTTGACCTTATCTCCGTAATAAGCATTAACATAATAAAACTATCCCTTTTAGGAGTCCTCTTACCTCAGGCACTAATTTGCAAGTATTTAAAATATAATCACTTTTTTAACTTTTAATGTTGACCACTGTACAAATTGAGATTGACCTTGTTTTACCAATTTTTGTCATTTTACCCTATAACTCCAAAACCAAATGGTCGTAGGTGGTAAAACTAACATTTTTGGAATCCTTAGCCTAGACGGACATTGACATACATTTCAAATGATCTGGATCATTTTACAAATTTGCCCCTGTTAAACTTAACTTGGCCCCTATGCAAAAGTTATCCACAATTGAGGCTACTACCTACCTAGCATGGATGTTATAGGGTCCATATTATATCCTTCTTAATATATTAGTGTTCATTGATTGGTTAAACATTATCACATGATTAAAACTAGTTCACTATTTTGCAAATACAAAACAAGCCTATCGGAGAGGGAGCGGCGATCTATTTTTGAAGGGAATAGGCTCCTATTCACTTTACCTCGTCCCCACATACTACGATCGTTAAGCTGCAATCTTGGCGCCATTATTGTCTATGACAGTTGACGTTGTCTACGAGAGCTTTTGAGATTGTAAAACTCTATACGTATTTGTTTTACGCTTACCGCTTGTAAATGTCTGAAGGTCACGTCATAATCAAGCACGGATCGTTGACTCTGAGGACGCAACTGTTTTACCTTTGACCGTCACCGTGCAGATAACACTCATGGCGCTTCCATTTTCGGAGTGATTTTGTCGCTGGTGTATACACCGCAATTTCATCACCCGTAAACGAGGAACAGCTTGACAAGTTCATTGATTCGGCCGATAGTCTCACCGAAAAGCCAAATTAAATATGGAATGTCTATTTTATTGAGGATTTCTGCAAACAAGACTGGCGCAGATTTCAGAGGTTGACAATGTCGGACTGGATCGCTTACTTGCCCAGTTTAACGCTGTCAAGAAATCAAAAGGATCCGTGTACAGCAAAAGATAATGCAGAGCTAAGATACGGCTACAACATCACTTCTTAGCAGAGAAAGGAATTGAACAAGTGAAGGAGACTGCCAAAGTCACGCAAGGCTTTAAAGCCATCTTGTGACCTCAGAGAATAATGGTAAGGCTTATGTGAACCACCATCCGTCAATTTTGGAGAAATATGCAGCTGCACAACAATCAAGCTTTGACATCAACACAGGCAAAGGATTACAGTGCAAGGTATTTCAAGTAGACACTATGGTGTATTTTGCAAACCGTGGTATGGAAAATCTACGCTAGATGAAGCCTGATGATTTTATCCTCAATGTTGATGAGAATACCGCGAGAGTTTTTTCACTCTGCGTGACATGGCTACTAAAAACCATCCTGATGATGACATAGAAATCCAAGGTGGACGCATGTACAGTTTTCCGGCAAATCTCGTTGCCGGTTGCAACTCTGAAATGTATAAATCCAAACTCAATCCCAACTCTCCAGTGGATGTGGCAAAGGCCAAAAAAGGCTGTCACTGAAAATGATGAAATCTGGTATGACGCGCCCCATTGGGGAAAAATATGCTCAGCAATATGACAAAGACACATCGCCGTGATGCAAACTGTTAAAGATGTATACAATCACTGCTTGCGCGCTACTATCGTACTCTTCTTGATAATTTCAGGATACGCGTCACGAGATATAATGACTGTAAGTGGTCACAATCGGAACCTCAATCAAGAATTATGTGCGTACAAGCGAAGCCAAGAAACAGAATGTCCGATCCCAATCTCATTGGCATTTGTTTCCCGATGTCGAAGTAGGTGAAGCGGTCTCTGATCCAATGTGGAGCCAGTGGAGATGGAGCCAATGACTAACAGTCAATGTGATCAAATTCTAAATGAACTGAGCATGCTAAGTGAAAACCCTGCATTTCTACGGGAGTCACCATCAACACCAGTCCACAAGCAGCCAGAACTTGGCAAATGATTAACAATCAGCACCATGGACAACGTGCAACTACACCTTCCATGGGTGGGGGTCCATATCACAACAAATAAATCACAATGTGGTTTCACTACCAAATTGGTAGTGTGTATATATGTTTGGATCTTAGTTAAATTTGACTGTTGTTTAAACTGAACTTGTTTTCCTCATGGAGTTTAACTTGAACTGGTATTTGACACTTTCATTTTTTATTGTGGATTTATAATGGCACCTAGGATAAGGATCACCTCAACATAAATGGTGAGTAAATATTTTCTTTCTTCTGTTCTTGGCCTAAGTTCACAAAATTAGGCCTCGGTAGGCCTATATGTTGCGTAGCCTAGTACTAACCCTAAAAATATTTAACCATCATGAACAAATATATTAATGAAGGATCTAAACATACAATGTCCTCTGTGGTGAACTGCAGGGCGTGGGGTCCTATTTTTTTCCCTCGACCTTTGGTCTCAGGAAAATATTACCACCACGCCCTCCAGTTCCTCGGGGACCAATAGAATTCCACAAAGATACCTCATTATCATTAAATATTTGTATACAACTACCAAGGTGTTAAACCTTTTCTGTAGTGGGGTAAATAACTCCTTAAATAAGGCCCCTGTGAGATTCTGCTCCTGCTCTAATAGTCAGTTTCACTTTTCACATGCACAAGTATTAATTAGAGTGCTCCCCAGTATTTTTTAATGTGTGCTCCAAGGTCCGACCAGTATGCATACATCAGAGGTCAGACACGTGGCCTCTCCAATTAGACATTCTGAAATGGCTATCAAGAATTGCTTCCTTTAAGGAAAGTAGTTGCTGAAAAGCTGCTTTTCTTTAGGGAAACTTGTAAGCCATATTGTGATTTTAGTTTCAATTTAGATTTACTTGCCAAACATGTCCACTTACATATACAGTTTTTGTCAAAAACCACCAACTGTGATTCACATAAGCTTATTAAATGTAGCTAAGTTGGTATGTTCTTGCATCACTTGTCAGGGGGCTTACTTGCCCACACGTTTCTAAGGCATCTAATTATTTTCCACTTTCAATGTAGATACCAGTTAAGTTCAAAAGGTTTTAGAGGAGAGAAAAAGACACATTTGAAAAATGCACTGAGCCCTCAAGGGGATCTTTCAAAATTGATATTTTTGTATGGTTGTAAAGCGTTTGTATATTATATTCGCCCTCACCTGAAAGAGTACGACCAAAATTCATTGCCCTTTGGTAAACAAAATGCTTTTCTGATAAAGAAAACCATCAGGAGTGGTTTTATTCAGTAGGCCGTGAGTGGATTATGGTGTAAAACACAAGAAAACATGTGACAGAGTTGATTCCCTTGGCATCCATCCTATTTGTCCGGTAGGGGGATTCTTATCAATGAGTGTGGGTCTCCATATCATGTAATAAAGTAAATATATTCTATTATATCAGTTTTTAGCCAGATTGAATAAAAATCAGATTTAGATATTTGGTTACCAAAACTACAGGCCAATACTTTACATAAATAATGTTTGCATACTATTTTTTCTCTTTGATGAAAAGGAATCCCTGTCTGAAGTTTCCTGCTAATGTACTTTTTTGGACCTCCTCATAGGAATAACACGGTCCGTCCAAAAAATAATAACGTTAGCACGAATTTTTGTGCTAAAACGCCTATTTATCAACGCTTTTTTCAAAAATTAAAAACTATTTATTATCTCTTTATAACTGTCTTATAAATCAACTAACTCAAGTATACTGCTGCGTCTAAATACAACACCTATTCATGAAGTAACTCATGTGTCTCTTTCTGTTAACTGCCATTTGCTCAATCGATAATCGAAAAATCATCAAACTCAATTTTTGCTTTTATGGTAACAAGTAGAGGTGTCCTAACATACCCCTGCAAATGATAGGAACCGAAGCCAACCTAATACGGGACAAAATCCACATTTTAGTCATTAGTGTCCATTCGGACACTTACTACAAGGAGGCGATATACCAAATATGATTCTTTTGTTAATTCCTTTGTTTTTCAATCGCCTATCTTCGTTATTACTCCATCAGATTTGGAGTTTTTGGATATCAAAATTTAGCTCTTTTTGTAATCTTCGATTTTTTCGCCCCAGTTTTGTGGTGTTTCATCGGTTAGATTTTTTGCTACAGCCCTTGCCTTCAACAATGCGTTGTTTCCTCATTGAAAAAACCCCGCCATGTCCCGCCTGACACGCATGTAGTTCCCTACTAATTTGTTTGAAAAATAAACAAATTCCCACTTTTTCCTATTTATATCAATGCAAAATCACAGCTTCATTTGACACTAATTTTGACGTTTCTAAGAGTCCAAATAGTCGACAAGATAAATCGCCTAAACATGTTGGCGCATTGTTTTTAAAAAGGAGTACTTTGTATCCACAATTTTTGCCCGAACTATTTATTAGTGCGCCCCCTTAGAACCCATGAATTTTTTTCAAATTTTTTAATTTTTGATTTTAATCATAAAGAGCATTGTGTTTTTAAACTAATCCTGAAATTTTCACTTGAATTTGATCAAATATTTATCTAGTTATCCAAACTTTTCGGGAGTCTCTCGATATATAAGAGCGCTCCTAAAATCGACTTTTAAACCAACCCGCCATATAATAAAACATGCGTGTTTATATATTTCCATGCTAGAGAGTGCATGTACCGTTAAATTCACCCCCGCCCCCCATTATTTTGCTCAAATTCTTCACTCTTTAAATAGGAGGATTCCCGTCAGACTGACCCCCAATACTAAACTTTCGCACCAAATGAAACCGTTTGTTTCATGAAAAATGGCCAAAACTACAGTAAACTAACTGGATTCGCGTTCTTCTTCTGACTATGAATTGCAAGTCCTCAGCCCCCCCCCCCCCCCCCCGCTCGATTTTGCGACATTGTCATGAGGAAAACGTTTTCATTGATCGGACTCGGATTGTAGAGTGATTAGATAACTACCAAAATGTTCCGGAAATTGCATTTTTTTGATCATCTGTTTTTTTTTAGACGCGTATTTTTTTATCCTCTTTTTATGTTGTCATGGATCCAAAACAAAGTGCTTTCAACGCCTCCACGAAAAAATTAGGTTAGGTTTTTGTTAGTTTTAAATGAGGCGATATACCACATATTTTCTTTTGTTATCCTGGTTTTTCAATGCGCCTATCTCCGTTATACTCCTCCATCAGATTTGAGTTTTTTGGTGTCAAATTTAGCTTCGTTTTGTAATGTCTTCGAGTTATTTCGGTTTCGCCCATTTTGGGTGTTCAATGGTTAGATTTTTTGCTACAACAAGCCCTTGCCTTCACATATGCTGTGTCCCTCATTAAAAACCCCGCCAGGTCCGCTCATGACACGCATGTAGTTCCCTAAGATTTGGTTTTGGAAAAAAAAAAATCGCCACTTTTCCTATATTATATCAATGCAGAAATTCACAGCTTTCATTTGACACTACTTTTACTTTCGAAGTCCAATAGTCGACAAGACTATCGCCTAAAACATGTTGGCCGCATTGTTTTAAAAAGGAGTACTTTGTATCCCACAAATTTTTTGTTGGCCCGAACTAATTTAGTAGTGGCGCCCCCCTTGAACAGCATGATTTTTTTCAAATTTTTAATTTTTGATTTATCAAAGGCATTGGTTTTTATAACCAAATCCTGAAATTTTCACTTGAATTGATCAAATATTTTATCTAGTTATTAAACTTTCGGAGTTTCTATCGATATATAAAGCGCGCCCTAAAATCACTTTTTAAACACCCCACCCGGCCATATATAAACATGCGTGTGTATATCCATGCTGAGAGTGCATGTAACGTTAAGATTCATCAAAAATTCACCCCCCCCCATTATTTTGCTTTTTTGCTCAAATTCTTCCCTTCTTTAAATATGAGGATTCCGTTCAGACTGACCCCCTACTTACTTTCGCACCCAATTGAAACCGGTTTGTTTCATGAAAATTGCAAAAACTACAGTAACTAAACTTTGATTCGCGTTCTTCTACTAGGAATTGTAAGTCCTCAGCCCCCCCCCCCCCCCCCCGCCATTTTGCGACATTTCATGAGGAAACGGTTTTCATTGATCGGACTCGGATTGAGAGTGAATAAGAACTAGCCAAAAATGGCCTGAATTGCATTTTTTTTTGAGTCATCTTTTTTTCTAGCTCGTGGGATTTTTAAGCCTCTTTTTAATGTTTTGTCATGGATCAAAACAAAGGGCTTCACGCCCTCCACGAAAAAATTAGGTTAGGTTTTTGGATTTTCTAAGGAGGCGATATACCAAATAGTTTTCTTTGTTAATCCTTTGTGTTTCAAATGCGCCTATCTCCGTTATTACTCCATCAATATGAGTTTTGGTATCCAAATTTAGCTCTTTTTGTAATCTTTCGATTTATTTCGCCCAGTTTGGGTGTTTTCACATCAACACATGGGTTGATTTTTTGCTACAGCCTTGCCCTCAACACATGCGTGTTTTCTCAATTGAAAACCCCGCCGTGTCCGCTCTGACACTCCTGTAATTCCCTACGATTTTGGTTGAAAAATAAACAAATCGCCATTTTCCTATATTATATCAATGCAAAATTCCAGCTTTCATTTGACACTAATTTTATTTTATGTTATAAGTCCAAATATTCGACAAGATATCGCCTAAAACCAATTTGCGCATTGTTTTTAAAAGGAGTACTTTGTTCCCACAATTTTTGCCGCGAACTATTTGGTAGTGCGCCCCCTTAGAACAGCATGACTTTATTTTCAAATTTTTCTTTTTGATTTTAGCAGAAGAGCATTGTTGTTTTTAACAAATCCTGAAATTTCACTTTGAATGTGATCAAATATTTATCTATTATCAAACTTTTCGGGAGTCGAAGCGATATATAAAGCGCTCCTAAAATCGACTTTTTAAACACCCGGCCAAATAATAAAACATGCGCGTGTATATTCCATGCTAGAGAGTTTCATGTAACGTTAAATTCACCCCCCCCCATTATTTTGCTCAAATTCTTCACTCTTTAAATATGAGGATTCCGTTCAGACGGACCCCATACTTCTTTCGCACCAAATTGAACCGTTTGTTTAGAAAAATTGCAAAAACTAACATAACTAACTTGATTCGGCGTTCTTCTGACTAGGAATGCATGTCCTCAGCCCCCCCCCCCCCCCCCCCCCCGCCTCATTTTGCGACATTTTCTGAGAAACGGTTTCATTGATCGGACTCGGATTGGAGTGATAAGAACTACTACCAAAAATGTCCTGAATTGCATTTTTTTGACTCATCTGTTTTTAGCCGCTGTATTTTTAGCCTCTTTTTATGTTGTCATGGATACAAAAAAAGTGCTCGATCACACTTCAACAACGCCCTCCACCACGAAAAAATTAGGTTCGGAATTTTGGATGTTCTAAGGAGGCGATATACCAAATATTTTCTTGTTAATCCGTTGTTTTTCAATGCCCTATCTCCGTTATTACTACTCTCCATCAGATTTGGAGTTTTTGTATCAAATTTAGCTCTTTTTGTAAGCTTTCGATTTATTTCGCCCAGTTTGTGTGGTTTCATGGTTAGATTTTTTGCTACAATTGCTACAAAAGAGGCCCTTGCCTTCAACCTATGCGTGTTTCCTCAATTGAAAACCCCGCCATATCCCCTCTGACACGCATGTAGTTTTCCCTACCATTTGTGAAAAAATAAACAAATTCGCCCACTTTTCCTATATTATATCAACGCAGAAATTTCACAGCTTTCATTGACACCAATTTTACGTTCTAGAGTCCAAATAGTCACAAAGATATCGCCTCAAACATGTTGGCGCATTGTTTTTAAAAGGAGAACTTTGTATCCCACAATTTTTGACCGAACTATTTAGTAGTGCGCCCCCACCAACATTTAATTGCATGAGATTCTATCTTTGAAACACTGGGGTGTTTTTTTCTCTTCCTTTTCTGTCAGTTTTCGGTTGAAGTACCTTCGAGATTTTCTACAGACTTCCCCCTTCATACTTTTAAAAGGTGCATTTTTGTGATTTCAGCAACTTCTATTTATTCATGATCACTAATATCCTTGAGAAAAGCTTATCTCAAAATCTAGCTGGATCCCGATCTTGCGGTTTGTGTTATGAGCAATTGGCTTGTTTCCCACGGTCCCTAGGCTCTGTTCTGTAATTTCTGTCCCTGTTTACGGACAGAAAATACACATTGGCATTTTTCTTTCAGATGCGACCGGATTCCATCTAAGTTGGGCACACATGGTTACTTAGGCTAACGGTTTCAGATGATAAAAATCTCAACATTAGTTTAGTAAGTCAGGGGGGGTGATGCTGTGGATCACGAATGCCCCGTTAACGCTATTGCTGCACATTTCAGGTATTTTGACTCACCCCGAACAATGCACTTGGATCGTGGGCTTTAAGACACATGAACCTTTTATTTGAAACACAATATGACACTAAAGATCTTCAGAACCTTGCAAAGTACTATCAAACACCTCAAAATTAGCTGTGTTTTTACCAGAAGTAAAACCAATTAACCGTACATGAAATGCGTGTATTAAGTGGTTTGTGACTTGTGCGACCTTTATAACCAACTAACACATACACCACCTACCAACTTACCATTTCTATTTCTGCCAGTTGCTACGTACTGCCATTGTCAATGATTGGGGTACTCTCTCACTAGGTGCAATATGCACCTGGTTAGATAGAGCACATTCCTTTGTTTCTGCACCAACATAGCTCTTGGACCACGCATGTTGACTCAGACAGAAATCCCAATAGGACAGGGTTTAGTCCAATACTTTAGTAAACTGATCAAGCCACTTTTTGTTCTTTTGGCTCTGTACCACCATCAACGCTGTTTCACACAGTAACCACTGTTTTCAAATATGCAAGACCTAGTCCTTAGCTGGCAATCCCTTCTTTATGCTCATCCCCACCTGCAAAGCACAATGAATTAATTTGTAACTAGGGTAAGAATTTCAACAACAACAATCCCACTTCTCCTAAACATGCATCTTACCCGTATCTATCATTCTATCTTTAACCAATTTTTAGGCATCATCTCAATAGCATGTGACCTGCCACAAGGAGCAGCATTTTATATTTGGAGTAAACATTCACTCATCTCATATAACTAACCCAGAATATAGCAGGGGGTCATAATAGGTACCAGGATAGTAATTACTACATCGACTGAGATTTAGGTTGGAAATTAAGAGACTTTGGCTTGCGCTAAAATGGCAAGTTGTATGTCACAGCCATCAACTGCCTTCTTTAGATGTGGATATGAGAGATCTCAAATCTTCTCTTCTTCTTCTTCTGGCGTTCTTTTTTCAAGGTCCCGATTCAATGCCAAGACTTTTGTAGGCGTGATACCATAAAATTAAGACGCATCTTCCGTGATAACTTTATAGTTAGACATAAAAAATTGTTGTTGTTGCTGTCGACCATTATTTTTTCAAGGTCCCTATCAATCGTCAATTTTAGGGCATATGACACGGTTGGCTTACTATAATAAGACCATAATGAATGTTTGTATAAGACAATAGACATGTTCTAATCTGATTATGGTATTGTTTTACCCTGGTGTTTTTGTCATTTTCTTGCAAGTTGTGATATTGGCTGTGAATCCAAATTATTATAAAATTTACTGAGTGTAGTCATGTCTGCACAGAGTTGACACTCCAAAGTTTCAATACTCTGGATCGACTGTCGATCTGGTTTTTGACCATGCAGATGCATGTGAGTTTAAAAACTCGCATAGTACTATCGGGGTCTACGCAAGTTTTTACCCCCTAAAAACTGGGTGGGAAACTCAAACTCCGATACAAGTGTTTTGGAGTGTCATGCCTTGTGGACAGTTTTGGGGGATAGTGAGGGGGTGACCTTGCAAGGTCATCTTTGTTCACAAATTCCATTGAAATCGCACACAAAAAGCCTTGCTTTGGTGTTGTTTCACTTCCGGTCTATGCTCCGATATGAGAACTGAGGAGAATGGTCCGGGGATGATTTCATAATTTCAGGCCAACTTTGAGTGAAGAAAATAAGTGGATTTTAATTTTTACACGGAGTTTCAAGCCCTTGGAGTTTCATGACCGTTTGAACATGGCCTATTCCTCCCAACCCCACCACCCTACCCACCCACACCTTTCTAGTAATGCATGCAGAGGAAAGAAATTAGAGCATATGATATGTGTGAGGAAAGGGCGTTAAGTTAAAACAATCAGCTATCGTGCAGCTGATTGGATTTTTATGGTTAAGTGAGTGGTGTGTGTGTTGTTTATTAACTTAAATAAAAGGGGTTCCCCAATTATTTAATTAGTGTGATATGATATAATCTATTCCAAGGGGCATTAAGAATTAAGGTATATTTAGGATTAGATTAATTGTTTTTGAGGTTATAGAGTAAGTTAGATCTAATCCTGTAAACTACTCTTAACCCTGATCTAACCCTACTTATCAATACCTTGACAGACATAACCTTAAAAAATTAGTAGTCCTTTAATACGGAAAAAATCATACCAAACCAAATTTAAACCACGCAAGCTACCCAACTAGCTCTGATAGCTACCAGCTTACCGATCAGTCTGTAAAATGGTCTCAGGCTTTTTTTTCTGAGGATACAAATTGCACGTGATTGGTTGTGGGAACCACCAACTGAGGTGGTTTATTGGCAAAAAGCATACAGAAAAAACTAAATTTTTTGAACTTTCCCTCTCTCCTTATCAGATCTTCTGACAAGCATGCTTAGATTTTTTTTGCCTTGCATGACAGAAAATACTCCTCATCATCTTTACTACTACGATGGGTGTTTTCAGCTTATTCACTTCAGGTTCGATTTAATACGGGCGTTAATCATTTTCATTGTGAAAACAACATTTGTGAGACATTTTTTAAAATGTCCTTGGGTCTCTTTAAAACTTTGCTGTGTGGGTAGGTTAAAAGACAGCTGATACAATCAAGCAGTTAGCAAAATTTTAAACTGCCATATTCAACCATTTAACTTTGTGTGAGCACCCTCATAATTGACACTTTTAAGACTACCACAAAGTCCTTTCAATTTTAAAGTGTGATTAAATCACACTGTTTTCATACATCTATCAATCATCCATCACTCACCAAACATCTTCTAGCATCTCAAGCTGCCCACGTGTTACCTATTCATAACGAACTTACGCGTGGGTTCTGTAACCAGGTAACACAAGTACGAATTAAGATAGCCCAACAATTTACAATGCTTTTATTAGTTTATTTCCAACATGGGGAAAATGGACAAAACCCGGTTTTTGACAGTTTATTCTGGTTAACTGGGCTAAAACTGGCAAAAACTAGATTTTACAAGGGAAACAAAAAATCCACCCCCAAATCTAGCTATGGAATTTGAGTAAAGGTACATGCATCTCAATAGAGCATTCATTGTTTAACCTGCCATGAACTGGCACTTTGCTCCAGCCGGACCGCAGAGAAGGTCGGAGAAAGAAAACTGGGTCCGGTGGTTTACCGAATGCAGCTAATGACATTTGACACGCTAAGAAGAAGAACCGAGTGGCACTTTACTGCAATGAATTTAAATTACTCCATCAAGTGGCAAATAAATCCATAGGTTTGTCCATAAGTGCATAAGTGTGAAGTAAATTTCAAGATTTACAACTGGCACTCAAGAGTAGCCTAGCTATAACTCTTGTTTATCCCCCTTGGGAAAGATGTTTACTCCTGTTTCGGAGACAAAATTTTAATTTTATCACTTTTTAATTTATGCCAAAAGTGGGCAAAACTGGCAAAAAAAATGATTTTGCCAGTGGACCATACCTGGTTTAAACCTTGTGTTTTGGCCTCTGGCAAAACTTACAAATCCTTATGCAAAATGAGCTCATGGTAATATTCATTACCTTCTAGAAAAATATACCGCATAGAACTCCACCATGCTCTACCACCCTACCAAGTTTATGATCATTGCTACAGCGGGAGGCCTGCGTTGCGGGCTCCCGCTAGCTGGGTGAATGGGAGCGATCACTGAATGGAAGCGATCACTGAAAACCTAAGGATACTACGGCGACACAACCCCAAACGCCCTGGTAATCAATTCCCGAGTCACAACATTCTTACCTTTCATACCTCAGTTCCTTTAGTTTCCCATCATATCCTGTATAGCTCATGTAGTCACCGCATTTTCTCTAAGTAAACCACTATTGAATCCTATAATTTTCCATACAATTTTAATCATCGTCGCAAAACGACCTCCCGTGTTCATACCCGTATTCCGTCGCACCAAACCAGCGATAACATGACGTGTTGAATCATTTTAACCCTGTAGTCGTAGTTCTTTTTCTAAATAATAAACGTTATTATTACATCCCAGATATCTTTTTAGTGTTTAACCTTTTTTGTCTCAAATTTCTCCCATGCCTAAACCCCGTATTCCTGTTATAGCCACATTCTTTCTCACCACTCCTCAAACTCCCATATAAAGTTCCCGTCACCCTGCAGTTCTTGACTTCCTCTGGCTTCCTCCTTCCAGGTTCTTCTTTTTCCCTATATCTCTCAACAGCCCCCTCTACAAATTAATGTTTTCTCCCTCAGTCCCGTCTCCCTCACCATCTCCACTCTCTCCTCTCTCTTCTCTGTATGACCATGTCTCCCCTCTCCTCACTCTTTCCTTTTGCCTCAACACTTCCCTCTAATAACGTTTTCTCTCTTATCCGTCACCAAAGACCCGTACAAATTACATTTTTTAACCTCTGTCTCTCGCTTTTTCTTCTCTCATTTCCTCTGCTTTTTTGCCCAGTTTCTTCATCTGGCTTCCTCTCTCTCTCCTCTCTCTCTCCTTCTCTCATAGACCGTAGTTAAATACCCGCATGTTTGTGGACAAGATATACGCATTCCATTACTAACAATACCTTCTACCCTGTCAAATGAGTCCCTGTGCAATCGCTAAACATGGATCGATTTGACAGCTTAATGTATGTTTAGTCCTGAAATGTATGCATCTTGCTTCACCAACATGTCTGTGGCTGATGTCATATTGAATACCTCTATACCTTTGTCCATTAATGTCTCTCTCTTCCTTCTGTATGACCATCTCTCCCTCCGATACCTCAACATTTTACCCTCTACAAATTAACGATTTTCTCTCTCATTCCATCTCTCTCTCTTGACCACCTCTCCCTCCCCTTTGCTCCCTCTCTTCTCTCTTTTTTTCTCTCTTTAACATTTCCCTCAACAAATTGGTCCTATTTTTTCTGTCTCATTCTGTCTCTCGGTTCTCACACCTCCTCTTTCCCCCTCCCTCCGTCCCCTCTCTCTCTCCCCTCTCTTCTCTTTCTCCCTCCCCCTCTCGCTCCCTATCGCTCCCCTCGCTCACTCTTTTTCAGCCGACCTCTCTCTCTTCACCAACAGGATGTGTAGCCACAGGCAATAAGACGATCACGCGAATCATAATGCGCGCGCCGTACATGCACGACGATGCGTTCATGCACTGTCATGTGCGATGTGTGCGATCACCATGGAGTCACCATTGCATAACAGACCGGTCGTTGGCAAATCAGCAAGTGTTTAAGTAAATTAGGCACGACGCGCTGTGAAAGCAAAGTTATGATTGGGCGAGGACTGCCGGTGCTACGATAGAAAAAGGAGGAAGGACATGGGAAACAGCAATAAGAAAAATCCCAATCCGATGGTGCTAACCATGCAAAGTTGCGTTTTAATAATATAGATTCAGTTAAGAGTATTAATAGTAAAACCAAAGTTTTAAATCTGGTTTTGTCCCCGCTAACAGGGGTGGCCGGATTCACCTCACATTCACAGCATTACTGCTGTATGAGGATTTATTTGAGCAAAAAAATAATTGCCCTGATGCCCTTTCCTGACATCAATGTGCTAGATGGCCGCCATTAGCTCTCCAGAGCTGATACCCTTGTAGGTAGATCTTCCTTTTAGTTCTACCAGGGTAACCAGCAACCCTCCTCATCGGATTTCCTTAGGAACCCGATGGGGTGACGGTTTAGCCGCAGACAACTTGGCCCTGGGACAGGTAGTTTTGGTTACCAGGATACCAGTACCAGGCCCTCAAAGAAACCTGACCTGAGCTGACTAGTGTGAAGTAATGTTATCTTTGGCCTGCCTGTGTAGCCAGCCAACCAACCCACCAACCAACCATATACATCATTACAATAGCCCGGCTGCACAACATGTTTTTGTGGAATCTAACTAGCTGTTTACATTAACCACTACCTATCAGATATTGGATGGCTAGCTGCTCATTTAGAGAATTTAATTATTACTAGCGGGAGGCCCGCGCTAGTTGAGTGAACGGGAGCGATCACTGAAACTGAAGTGATCACTGAAGAATTGACACACTATGGCGAGACCAATGCAACCAAACCCGTCACCCTGAACTTTAGGACTCCCCGAGTCGCAACATTTTGTATTTTTAACACTCTTAATAACTCAAATTCTTGTACCTCATATCCTATTATAGCTAATGTAGTTACCGATTTCTAAAGAAACGTCAACAAACGTAGTTCCCGTATTTTCCACATATTTTTCTCATAACTCCTCAAACTCCATATAAAGTTATTGCCATCCTGTAGTTTATGACCCCCCCCCGTCACAACATCCCGTAATCGTAATTGCAGCATATCCTATAGCTTAGGCCTATATAGTTCCTAATTTCTAAATATTAAAACGTCAATATTTCATCCCATAATTTTCCGTATATTTAATTTATTTCTTCTCAAAACTCCGTGGGGTAACCCGTAGTATCCATACATACGACAATCAAAGCGAAAACATGACATGTTCTTGACCATTTCTTTCTTTCCCTACACAGTTTGCCTGTCATTGCGTACCGCATATAGCGTCTTACGGGTGATCGCCCGTTGCCACGCGTAACCGCCCCTCGCGTCTTACGCGTGATCGCCAGTTGCCACGCTTAAACGCCCGTCGCAATGCACCACGCATACGCACCGCTTAGTAACGCTTACAAACAAATGGTAATTTACCATAGCAACCGAGCACATTTTCGTTGATTTTTCAGCCATTTATGAACGGATTTCATCCAAATAGTTAAGGATCCGTCCGGAATCGTCACACACCTTTCATGTGAATTTAACGCTCTTTGAAGCAAAACTGGCGGAGCCTTTCGTGCACAAACCCACATACATACATACACACAACATTAGCCAAATTACAGTATGATTTAGCTGTAAATGATTTTCACAGCATTGATTAATTATTCACATTTATAACACTACTGAATATTATGTGGTGTTTAATTAACACTTTTAGTGCAGTATGGTGTGTAATCTCGTAGGATATTCTTGCTAAAATTGATGTTGTTTTTTTGGTTTCAATTGGGCCTAGACTGTCAGAAAACGATCCCGCTTGTCATACTGAAGCAGAAAATCCATTTTCACTGGTTTGGTGATAGCACCATTAGCAATATTCAGGGAAAGTCTTGGTGGCCCTCATAGACCATGTAGACCCTTGAAACATTTTGCCAATCCAACCAAACACCCACACACTGTAAAATAGTGCCATTTGGATCCTATGAGACATTAGAAATAGCTTGTCACCAGTTTTAACAAAATCTGACCATACGTATCTAGTGTATCTTGACCATTTTCATAAGACACTACACCAAAATGTCACACTATGCTCTTGCTGTTAAACTAGTGCTCTTAAACACGGGTTTAGCTTTCAGCCAATTTTTCTCTAATAATATTGCGGAAACTGCGCTATTTGAAAAACAAAGTTGTTTAAATGATTCCGACACACCTAATGCACAAAAAACCTTCCGGTGACCATTGTCGATTTGCATAAGAAAGGAGAAATTTAAGCTAGAATAGTGGCGTTCCGAGTTGTTATTTTCATTCCATTAATTAAACTAAGACAAATGTGCGGATGCATATCCCCAAATATGATAAATGCGTATACCAAATATGGTGGTGCCCAAAACTATGATAATGAAGTGTGTATGCTCATTATAATACTTTTGGGCACCTCAAATTTGGTCACCTTATCTAAGTCACTGGTCCAATATCCTTACTGCTACATAGTGGGTTGGTACATTTTGTGACCCCACTTTGCCTGACCTAACTCTGAATTCAGCAGCCTTTATGGAATAAAGTGCATGTGATGCTGTACTCTATTCCATAAAGGCTGCTGAATTCAGAGTCAGGTCAAGCAAAGAGGGGTCACAAATGTACCAACCCATACATAGCCTACTCTCCCAGCCTTCTTTTAAGAGCTGTTGCTTATTTTTTTTTCCTCTCAAACTCTCAGCAAAACCTCTCCAGCCTGACATCAAAAGGGGTCTATTTGTTTTGGGATCAGAAAATGAACCAAGCACCCACTAGATGTCTATGATGTTCCTCATTAGTGGTTGTTATGACTGTATACGCTCACCAGCGACTGCCTGGCAGGCCCTCATTCAGACACATACTTGTCAGTGCATGCAATACTATTGATCACCATTGGCCAGAATTGAACCCTATGATGACTGAGCTAATGACACATTAATCTTTTTTTTTATGAATACCTGTGAACTCTATGGTGAGTTCACAAGGTCAGATTAAAAAAAAGTGACTATAAAGCCCTCTCATAGTGCACCTGTTTTGCTTTCCATCTTCTATATTAGAGGTGCTTGTTCTGATTTTTGTCTATTGTGTTCTCTACTTGATATGAGAACCTGACACTTGTACCCACTGACCATCAAGTACCCTGGGAAACACCTTGCGGTTTTTTGGATGCTAGACAACGATAATGACACACTAGGAAGAATAGAAACGGCTACATATCACAACTTTTGACTACGCAGCAACCGAAAATATGATGTGATTGATTTTGATAGTAAATATTAATTCAAAATTATTGTGAACTACAAAGCTTTGAGAGAAAGAGCCATCAAATAGAGAATTGATATAAAGGTTAGTCTCTGATTAGACCTTTTTTCCAATCCACAAGAGGGCTCCCTTGTGTTATACTGTTGATCATCCAGTGACTGGTCACCATAGGAATAAAGCGTCTACTAGTTTTGAATCAACAGCAGTTCGGATACCCCTCCCATCATGCCCAGGGTCATTGGAACCTGGGGCTGCCAATGCATGAAACCTTCATAGGGCGTTGAACTATATAATGCAATGCCCTATTCACTGCTGTGCTAATATGGATGGTTATCCATATATCACTGTCTACAGTGTGTCCCCAAAAAAAGCAACACTTGGTATTAGCCGCAATAAGTTTTGAACAAAAACATATGATTACTTGTTCTTTATTGAAATGTAAGATAGCACTGTTAGCTAACGTCCCTGAAAAAAATCATAGCGATAGAGTCAATAGTTTTTAAGATATGACCCCAACAATCAAGTAACCCGCAGGACCCATTTTACAAACATGAGGAGCTGGTAACCACAAGACTGGCAATGAAGAACAGAATGGCAAATACAATATTGATTGCAATCAACATTTACTTGCCCAAATTTCTTACAGAACAACTTCTACTGGGTCTGACTGCATTTACATAAATATTATTTAACTGATAATGGTAAAACATAATTTATTGGTGATAAATACGTTTCAAGATGATATAAAACTATGACTAAGTCATAGACAAACTCCACATTACATAAAATGATAAATGCGTTGGGCTGCAACTTGCTTGTTGCTGAAAATGTTGCATTCTCAACTTAATGAACTTTTTGAAAGTAAACCTATGTTTTCAACACAAACTCAATAACAATATCAGTATATTCATTCTGTCATTACATTTTGGGTTAAGATAACTTTGTGTGCCATCACAAAATGATGATGAATGATTAGCTCTAATCCAATGCTGTCTAATTTGGACAATACGAAGTGTTTGTTGATCATACATTCCTAATTCCTTCTTTTAAGTGTTAAAATGCATGTTTATTAGCTGTTATTACCAATGGAAACATTCAAATGTTAATATCTGTTGCAGTAGCTGTCATATTGGTGGTTCTGGGCGCAAAACGTACAGTGCCGTATTTGTAGTTAATTGCGCCTCAATTTGGTTAAATGGGTCCTGCAGGTTACGTGATTTCTAGGGTCATATCTTAAAAAATATTGACTCTACCTTTATGAACTTTTCAGGGACATTAGCTAACAGTCTCATCATACCTCACAACAAAGAATAAGTAGTCACATGCTTTTGTTCAAAACTTATGGCGCCTGTCACCAAGTGTTGTGTTTTTTGGGGGGACACACGGTATATTGATGGCTCTTTCTATAAAAAAGCTCTGTAGTTCACAATAATTTTGAATTAATATTTACTATCAAAATCCAATCACGTCAATATTTTCGGTTGCTGCACACATACTAAACTTGTTTCAAAAGGATGCGACAAATTCACGCACGCATACGCGTGCACACACACACTTCGTTTACTTGCAAGCTACAAATGAACTCACTTTCTTTGGCCATTTCAAATGCCTTCTGTAGGTATTCAATGGCCTCTTGCTGTGCTGCCTGGTCATCGGCATGGCCACTCTCGGCTATAGCTGTATATAATCTCCTCAGGTGCTCACAGGCTACCGAATGCAGTGTCTGCCCCTCGTCGGATGACCACTTACTTTTGGCGGCAAGGTTGTAGAACGCTTCAAAGTGCTCTGCTGCCAAGTCATATTCTCCTAGAGGGGGAGGGAAAATAATACTAAAACAATTATGTTGGTATCAATTAGTCTGAAATAGGAATAACTTTCCCCTCAGATGGTATGAAGAACGAATTAATGAGCTAATTATAGTAATTAATATGCAAGATATCTGACACAAGACTATAGAGCAGCAGTACTCATCACAGGGTATCATTCCACCTAGTGAATTAATGAGCTAATTATGGTAAGGCCAAGTAAAATAAAGTATTAGTTTCTCGTCCGAAGTTTTTTCAAAAAGGAGGATGCGGGCACTTTTTTTTGCCTTTTCCAAAACAAGTTTTTTTCCAAAGACGAAGATGTAGTGTCTTTTTGGCAAGACTTCCATATATGCCCTGGCAACTCATGCAAATATCTTGCTATGGAACAACGAGCTGCAAATAGGACTAGGAAAGGTACTGATTGCAAAAATCAATCGAAATTTCATCTTTTTTATTGTTGTTTTGAAAAAAAAAAACACTTTTTTTTAATGCGGCAGCAAAAAAACAATGCGGGCGGGGATGAGAAACTAATAATTTATTTTACTTGGCCTAATAAGCCCTTTTGGAGTTCAAACATTGCAGTCAAGGATGTCAAAGGTCAAGTGAGAATGGTGTACTTCTGGTTCAGGAAGAGTATCGAAAAATGCAATGAGCCAGGTCTGACCTGTGTAACGAATAACTTGACTGAGCCAGGTCTGACCTGTATAGCAAATAACTTGAATTTTATTAACCTTTCCTGGAGATGGCGTGCGCTTGGCCGGACTCGAACCGGCAACTTCTGTATTACTAGTGACGGCGCTCTTACCAATTAAGCTAACAAGCTTAATAAATATTCATCCTTGTCTGCTTGGAGAACTAAGTGGTTAAAATTTCAACTTGAATTTTAATCAAATGTGAGAGCATAAGATGCAAATGTAAACCATACCTGCATTTCTATATCCCGGCACAAGCTTGCACGGGGTTCTTACAGCAGCTCTGCCTTTGAAGACAATCAACACATCAAGGTGATGCCATTCAATTTATACTAGGGATCGCCACGCACCAGAATTGGGTTTATCTCACCTGCTTAAAGGTGCAACGAGAGAATTTGAGGCAACCAAGTATTGTGTCATAATAGTAATTTCAAATAGATTAGACACTCGATAGATTTCTTACCTTGTATTATGCTACAGAAATGTCTTAAAAGAGAGAAAAAAAGGTGATTTTGATTTGCTTATATTTCAATGCAAAACATAGGCTGAATTCGTATTTGCTCCTATACGAAATTAGAAATTGCGCAATTTTTGTACCAAAGAAACATTTCTCAACTTAATTCTTTCAGATGGGGATATTTTTTATGGAAAGCTTTACATCAGGGCAAAAATCTGAACTTTCGATTTTTTTAGGGACACCTGATATGTGAAATCTCTCATTGCACCTTTAAAAGTCAGACATGCATAGTTGGAACTCTGAAAGGGCTTATTAATATGCAAGAAATCTGACACAAAACTATAACGGACCAGTACTCATCACAGGCAATCATTCCACCTAGTTTTAACATGATTGCACCCTGTGTTAATGAGTTACAGTGGATTAACAATCTTCCTGTATGCCATTCACTGAGAATGAGGTTTTAGATCCGATCGATGCATGCCAGGCAGAATTCACTGCGTAGACAATGGAAAAATCTTGGTTTTGTGATCTTCTTTAATTCATTTGCAGACCTACAAAATTAATGTTTGCTACATTTTTTACCTAACATATTTTGTGCTATTTGAAGTAAGCTAGACATGTTTTACTGGAATAAGTACAATAAATCTGGTTTTTTAACATTTCTCATAGAATTTCTCATAGAATTTCTGAGTAAGCCTGCCCTGCAAGCAAATGTAAACAAAAACATGACTGACGTCAGATGCTAACTGGTCTATTGTTGCAGTTATTAAATATCATCTAATATTATAACCTAATCAATTTTAATTACAAGGACAAAACTTGTTTTCTTTAAAATTGTTCTTGATTGAATCAATAGTTAGTTGTTATTAAATATCATAAAATAAAAGCCTAATCAATTTACAATGTTTTAATTAGGCCTGCAAGGCCAAATTTTCTTTATAATTGTAAAAAAATAAGAAATTAAAAACATGTTATACTAATGAGAATAATGTATCTAGTTAAACATGAACTTCAAGAGTAATTGGAATTGTTTAAACAAGGCCAAATTCAATAGCCTATAATCAATGCAATTGATTTTTTGCAATAAATTTTGGCAAAGGCGAATAGTGTACGTTGGTATGGGCACGTGCCGAGGAAGGATGACGGACATGTTTTAAGAAGGGCTTTTGAGTTTGAGGTGGGAGGTTTGAGGAGGAAAGGTGAGAGGACTTCCAAAGAAGACTTGGAAGAAGCAAGTGGAGGAGGAGAGTAGGAGGGTTGGTTTGATGATAGAGGATGCATTGAATCAGGTGAAGTGGAAGGAGGGAGTAAGGGCGGTTGCTGCGAGTGTGAGGTGAATCCAGCCACCCTCATTCACGGGGACAAAACTGGATTTAAAACTTTGGATTTACTTCAATGCCACGATCCTTAAAGAGACATGAGGAGATTTCCAGAAAGAAGCGCCCCCAATTTTGGTCGAACCCCAGTTTTTTGCATATTTGGAATGCTTACCAATGTATTAGATCACACCTGAAATAAATAAGCCGAATACGCCGTCTTTATGTAGTAAGTTGATGATTTAGTACTTTCTGTCGTGCACGACAGAAAGTCAAAGCATGGTGTTCTATGGGGACGATTACGATAGCAGGCAAGTTCAAAACATGGTTTGCGGTTTTCTTTTGTACTTGTTTGTTCAATAGGCCTTCGAACGTTCTCGGTAGGTGGTCTACAACCGATTCCGTGAAATTTGAGAGAAATTCGTATCCTCAAAAAATCTCCTCATGTCACTTTAAGACTGTTTTATGTCAAAATACTCAAGTGTGCAAGTGGCTGCTCTATATTCTCTAATATATGTTTCAAGGCAGCCCATTTTTTAAAAGGGGGCAATTGAAGGTTGATATTTTCAGATGAAATAAATACCTTTCCATTAGTGTTTTCAGTTGATCTGTTTGAGTTTTTGAAGGACTTGGAGTGTTTACAAGGCACTTCTAGTCTTCATGCTGGCTTGGGAGTATCATCAATTCCATGATATTTTAACTGGTATTTTAACAGTTATTTTGCCCTTGTTTTTAGGAAACCAACAAATTTTCTTTTTCAAAACTGTGACAAAATGTTTGTCTTCTGCATTGTCAACATCACATCTCAAAAAAGAGCGAGTGTTCTCGCTCATCCAATAGACGTAATCAGAGAAAACTGACTTTTTGCAACATTGCAACGTTGCGTCTTAACCATACAACTTTCATCAGGCAACTGAATCTGGGGATTGGTCATGTGAACAGACATAACGGTCACCTGAAGCAAATAAACATTGCAACGTGTAAAGAAACGTTTTCTCTAACATAACATCTTGTTTGAAGCTCCTCTCCAATTACGATTTCCCAATTTTTATGTCATAATCAGGAAGTTTCTCATCTTTCAACATTTCTTGCACCCCTATGTCATTTTATAATTAATTATTTCACAACTGCTCATGGAATAATTCACTTCAAATGCAGAGAGAACGAATCTTTTGGCCATCTGAAGTTACTGGGCCCACCACCTAGATGTGTTGTAAATTTCCTTGAATAAAAGGGTCTCTTAAACACAGGCTTTGCTATTATGATCGCTCTTACATAACATAACATATTTATTTATCCAACATCATACATCGGTATAACATATTACATAAAATATGATCTATAATATTGAGGATACATGAAATTAATAAGTGGAAAAAATAAAAATATGGACGTAAGCCGAATAATAAGAAAGGGCCGTCAAGCCCAGCATCTGTTCTATCATATTAATTTGTATAGTTAGAAATGGGGACTTTTTATAATTAAATTTAAAAACAAATGAGTATTTTTGTGAGTAGTTTTTAACATTGATGGAATGATATTCCATTGTTTTTTTAAAACCCCAATGTACGAATAGATTTCCACTAAATCCAAGTATTCAGTATAGGTATTATGAAAATTTGTTGCATTTTCGTGTAAGAATAAGTGTGATTTTTAGCATTGTTACAAACTTGTTTCAAATGTGGAGGGGGGAATGGTTGTTGCTGTTATTTGTACATGAATGTTCCAATATTATGGTTGACACAAATCCATTATTTTTAGTTGGTTATATTAAAACACAAAGGATTAGATGCACTTCTGTAACCACTGTTGCTCACTGCTCTCAGGGCACGCTTTTGCAGTAGTGCAGTTTTTCCATTTCAGGGTTGCATGCACTTGCCATGCAGTGATACCATAGGTGAATATGTGATGAAGAGAGAAAAACAGTGTGTTATAGAGCTAAGACGTTGCAGTTTCAGGTAGCAAGTTGCTTTAAATTTATATATAAAATTCCAATATGCTGAACATTTCTTTCCTCACTCATCAATGTGATTTTTCCAGGTTAGTTTTTGGGTCGATAGTGATTCCTAAAATTTAAAAGCATTAAATGATTAATTTTGGTGCTTAGCGATGGGGATATTCAAAGAGTTATTTAATTTTGTTTATTGTGCTTGCACACAAAAAGATATAGTTAGTTTGTTTAAGATGAGTGCAGTTATTGTCTTGAACCTGGTGTTTAGTTTACTCTATATCATTAAATTCATTATTGTATTTGTTGTCATGATATGAGTGATGTAAAATGCACTAGTATCATCTTCATATAATATAAAAAATCATGAGCAGAATGGAAGATCATTAAAGAAATAATAAAACCCAAGGGTCCTAAAATAGAGCCTTGTGGCCTACAGTGTCGATAGTTTAGTGAAGATTGTGACGATTGTAATCAACAAACTGCATTTGTTTGTGAGGGATAATTTTTGAACAATCAAGACAATACCTCTGAAGCCATAGTGCATGCATTTTGTAAGAGGACATCATGATTTATAGTGTGAAATGCCTTGGAAAGGTCCACAAAATTACCACCAGGCAGTTGTTTGATTGTTATGGACAGCTGAGTTCATTTTGTGCAGCTTTGTGATTGCCATACTTGTAGAGTGTTTTGGGACGATATCCAACTTGGTTTTCAAAAAGTATTGTGTTTGTCAATACATGAAATTGAATATGTTAAAAACAGACGCTCTAAAATATACCAGTTGTTAAGGGTATAATGCAACAAAGTGGCTTGGTTTTGGAATATTTCATTATTAAATATCATGGGAAAGTAGAAGAATTTTAGTTAAGTGTTTTCAACAATGACCTCCAAGACCCCTAATGTCTTTGACCTATATCCCTCCAATTCTATCGACCCATTCTCAAAAGATCATTCTGAAAATTTTATAAATTATTTCGTACAAGAAACGTATTAAGGTAGGATTATCAGCTACGACTTCGTGCCCAGGTATTGTTGGGAGTTGGTGAAAGAAAACTGTGTGCCAAATTTTATTTTTTTCAAAAAGACGCTTTTAGCGATAGTCACAAATGCGTTTTCAAGTTCCCATAGACTTGTTACAGGGGCCGATTTGGCAGATATAGAAATGGGCAAATTTTCTTATTTTCATTATTTCTCAGTAATGATGAGTTTTATAAGATTGGTGTTTGGTTTCAAATGGTTAAAGAAATATCAAAAATCCATAATTTTTTTATTTTTTGGTGTGTCATCAAAAAACAAGGAACAGGTGCGTCGCAAACAACACTTTTGTGTTTAAGTATTTATAGAAATAATGAAGTATCCACTTTTTCCATAATTTTCCAAAAGAAAATACAACTCCATTGGTGATGAATAACGGTGTCTATGAAAGGAAATCAAATTTAGAAAATTCTCACGTTAGATTTGCAGATTTGGTGTTCCTTTGAAATAATAGGTTGTTTCTATTTTCCCAAATAATTTTCCCTAAAATATTTTTGTCTAAAGAATAAACACTTGATTCAAAAAAGCAAATGTGAGCTTTGAGGTATTTTGTTCTTACACCAACCTGGAGTTTCAGCTAAAGCACCTTCCATTTAGGACTGGGAAAAGTTATTTATTGTAAAAAATTAGGGAAAACTGTTTTAAAAAAAATAAATTAAAAACACAACAATCATGCAATCTTAGAACTGTAAAAATATGTGGAGGAAAGTCCAAAGTTTGGGGACCTAAATTGATTTAGGGTGTTGATTTTGTAATTTTTCTGTAAAGACCATTTTATCGGATCTACCTTAAGCATTATCACAATGAACTCAAACTGAAGAAATATCAAAAATCCATACATTTTTTTTCTTTTTTGTGTGTCTCAAAAACAAAGTCCTTAAAAGAATACCTTACATCCCTTGCCTTATGAATATCCCTACCATGCTGACTTCAAACCCATCAAAGACTGATTTACTTCGGAACTAGCGTACTTCTTGTGCTGTACAAAGCATCCCTATAAGCCAAGTGCATATAATATGATGTACCCCCTTTTACACTGTATATATTGAAATTTGAGGAGTGCGTGTGGTCCAGTGGATAGATAATTCGGCTCGTGATACGATGGTCGTTTTTAGTGGGTTCGAGTCTTACTGTTGCCAACGCGCTGTGTCCTTGGGCAATACACTTTATCTTGATTGCCTTCTCCACCCCGGTGCTAAATGGGGAGCTATTAGGAATAGTGTCCATTGAGAGAGCCCAAAGGTATACGTATGCCAAGGGCATTTGTATGCAGCTGACATATTTCAAAGGGTAGCTGGTAATAATTGTATAAGGCGCTTTGATATACGTGAAAGGCGCTATATAAATGCTGCAATTATTATTATTATTATTATATTATTATTATTATTATATTTTAAATGGTGAATGTAACTTACTCCTCCTTTCATAAGCCAAACCATTTTGCAGTGAGCTTCCGCTTCCTTTCTCTGGCCTTGTCCACCTGGATTTGCCGTGCCGTCCCAAGACACGAGTTGAAGAAATTATCTGAGAGTCCTGAGATCACCGGTTTTCCCAAGAAATAGTCATCTAATGCATCCCGGCTCGTATACCCCTCAGGTCACCTGCGTAAGTAACATCATAAAGTTGAAACTCTTGACACTCTCACATACTAAACTTAATTCAGACTAGATGTAAGATCCTGCACCATTAAGAAACTGACTACTCTGCCTTTTTTGTGTTTGAAGAATAGGTATTAATGACAAAACTAGGTTCCACCTCCACCCCGACATATATTACATTAGGTATCAGAAAAAAAGAGCTTAAATGTGATTAATCATGATTTCCATTCTACTATCTCATATTCAGGGGCACAACAGCGGCGGCGCCAGGGTAAAATCGTAGGAGGGCGAAAATCATGGGGGAGGCAAAAGAGTACAAATTCACTCATATAGGTTAAAACACTAATTGTTATGCAATTATTGCTTAAGTCTGACTCAAGATTGCCGAAATATTTTATGTTTTTTAATGTAATAATTAAAAATATCAACTCATAAAACTAAATATATTAACCTAAAATGCACATCCGAAATTTGAGATGATCGGAGTTTTTCGTTTGAATGCAGTAACATTTTGTGTATATTACGTCCCTAGGATACTGTTACACCAAAAATTCCGGATCCGTAATTTTGATAACAAAGTTGTGATTCTATATGAAGGAGTTCCGATTTAAGCTTGGCAATTTCACAACATGATATTGATATGACAATCATTATGTACATGCAAAACACAATTTTTTTGGAAATTGAGGGCGCCCTCCTCAGGAAATCTCTGAGTCGGCCTTTAAAGGATTAGCAGCGATATGCAGAATCGAAAAAATGTGGAAATGCTGTTTTTAACTTATAAATCAGGATAAGTGTGTACAAATTCATATAATTGCTTTACATGTTGAAAAAAAAACACCAACAGTGAAAAAAACTATTTTTGAGGAAATTTGTCATACCGTCTCCCGCCAATAGACGTACGGCGACGGCGTTTCAAAAGCTGCCACTAAAAACAGTGATTGTGGTTTACCCAGTACAGAATTAAAACAAAGATCAATGATGTTTTGTGTTGAGGTCAAATGTATTGGTCATGGTACAAATATCATGCTGAAAACTGGTTATATTCACAGGGAAAGGATTTTTTGATCTCAAGTCGAATTTTGATACGAACGAATAGAAATTAGAGAATCAGATAAAAAGTACTCCATTGTCTTTAATACATGGATTTCAAGGCCAACACTGCAGGTATGTTGCATATCATGGCAGAAACAAAAATATAAAAAATATGAATTTTGATGAATTTTTCGATGTTCGGATAGCAAATCGTGTTAATCCCTTTAAAACCCCTTTTCCCTTGAATTTTGAAACTTTCAGGGGGAAGCTGCCACCCCTCGGTACTGCCTCTGGGGGCAAAGGGACGGGAAATACTGCCCAGCAGATTCAGATGCACACATAGTGATCTTCAGTCCTGCATCCAAACAAATATTATAAGTACACTGAAACCACGGACCCATTTATGTGCTGATGGGGGCATCCTGAAACCATGGAAGTGGAGTGGATTGATTATAAAAAAGATGCCATGGAATGTAAGGGATCAATCTAAGTGTAAAAAACGTTGAATGCAGGTATTTTATTATCACCAATCACTTCACCGCAAAGAGCGTAATCTTATGCCCTACAGAACTTACGCTGTGCACGGAAGGCAAATCATTAATATTACCACCTGAAGACTTTGATGGAAAATAATTGGTACACTAGATTTATTAACCTTGACCTTGCTTTGTGATTCCATTGTGCTTATTAGGACACTAGGTGTTGACCCTTCTTAAAACAGGTCATGACCCTGAAGACTTTGATCTTGGGCACTGGAAATTAGGGCTAAAAGTGTAGTTGTTAAAAAAACCGAAGTTTTAATCCGGTTTGTCCCGCTAAACGGGGGTGGCCGGATTCACCGCAAGCTCAGCAATACTGTTGTGTGAGGATTAAGGTGATTTTCAAATGAGCTTCCGCACACTATGTATATATGAAAGGCGAACTCGTATGTACGCGATGTGTAAAAATATGTCCCCGCCGAATATCGCGATCACTAAGTGACGACTAAAACTGCACAGGTCCACTCTTAATTTTGGCCACCACTAGCTTGAAAAAATTGTTACCTTTGGTGAAATGACTCCAGAATCTTAAAATTCATCATGCAAAACTCCCTGAACACTTCACTAAATTTAGTAAAAATATGATAATTTTTTTCAATTTGGCAACACTATTTTTGAAAAAAAATCATGTAACCACATTTGAAATTTGGGACCCCAAAACGAGGTCTAGCAAGGGGCGAAACCGCGTATTTTCACCTTTTCTAAGAAATGTAAACAGGCTGGCAACCCAAAAGACTGACCACGTGTAACAACCAAAACTAAAAAGAATACCTTTCAATGAAACATGGGTACTACATATGTTAATACCTTGTTGTGGCTATACTTTGCCCCCCTCCACCTCGCATTGACGTTGATATTTGCATATCAATTAGCTCATTTGCATATTTAATTCACCCGAAATACGCCCAAAATCTAATCAGGTTGAGAACTTCTCAGCCCACTTCTTTCCACCAAGTTACATCATTATACGCCTTACGGAAACTCCAGAAAAACTGTACACAACAAGCCTCCTTGCAGAAATTTTCAAAATATGCAAATGATATTAATTAGCATATTTTACACCCAAGATTCTAATTAATGGTCTGAGAAAGAACTCATCAACTCTGCTTCTTTCCACCAAGTTACATCAACGTAGCCCTCATGGAACTCAGATAAATCGTAACCAATATGGTCACAATGTTGACATTTCTGTGTAATGTGGACCTTTTCCCCTTGACCTTTCCCCCACCCCCTGACAGACCTAGGGAGGACCCTGGGGGAATGAATTACATGGTTAGTAGGGGGGTTTCCCCACCTACAATATAGCCAAGTTGGCTACTCTAGCTCATCCAGAAAAAAGATATGACCAAATGTTCCAGGGTTAACATTTTTATCACGGACATACATACGGACATTCCCCCACCCCCTGACAGACCTAGGGAGGACCCTGGGGGAATGAATTACATGGTTAGTAGGGGGGTTTCCCCACCTACAATATACCCAAGTTTGGCTACTCTAGCTCATCCAGAAAAAAGATATGACCAAATGTTCCAGGGTTAACATTTTTATCACGGACATACATACATACGGACATTCCCCCACCTCCCGCCGCCCCCACCCCCTGACAGACCTAGGGAGGACCCTGGGGGAATGAATTACATGGTTAGTAGGGGGGTTTCCCCACCTACAATATACCCAAGTTTGGCTACTCTAGCTCATCCAGAAAAAAAGAATATGACCAAATGTTCCAGGGTTAACATTTTTATCACGGACATACATACGGACATACGGACGGAGCCCATTTTATAGTCCCTCCCGAACTTCGTTCGCCGGGGCCAAAAATAGGGACAGCAGCCCCAAATAGCTCGTCCGATTAAGTGGTTGAAGAATTAGTGTAGAACAATCCATATAATGACCCTAGGTGACCCTTGAAGATGACAACTGAACTCCTGATCTGTTGCCCCACATAAGACCCCCTTGTCTCAATGTATTTTAAAGCATATTCATGTACAATGTGCTTATTAAAAAGCATACAACATAACTTTTATTCTTAGTGTGCTCACTGCTCAAAGTATAAACCACCACATAGCAAATTACGTGCATGATCTACAAATGTACAGATTTAGGCATGTACTTATTTCCACTGTGATTACCATAGAAATTTAAAGGCAAAACTAGTGCATTATGGGAAGGGATTCGTAGCTGCTGTTATGCCAGCCTGAGTGATATGACAAGACTTTTACAAAGCAACAGATCATCTGCCTGATGATCATATCAGGCACTTCCATGGAATTAAAAAAACAACTTGACAATGAGAATGGTGCATTGTGCATTGCAAACCCTCATCACACCGGCCCATTAATTTGCAACCAACATTGCACCTCACTGATCATTGATCATCAGGATAAGATGGCCCATTTGGGGGTTGTAAATTAATTTAGCACAACATCCACTCATCTGCATTGAAACTTTTCAACAACATTGTCAATAAAATGGCTTAACATGTGGATTAAAATCAAACATTGATAATATTGATTGAATCTTCTTGCTGTCACTTAGTGAAGTCTAGCATATGAGGTGCTGCTACACCCATGAAGACATGCAATGAAAGAGCTAGACAAAACTTCATATAATTTATCCTACCCTAACTTGCAGCTGATTCGAGGTAGTTTGAGTATGCTTCAATTGTCACCCTATTTTGACCTTTGACCCCATAACTAAAGGTCACACAAAGGTCAAATTTGTTGTTTAAGAGGTATATAAGGGTATAAATAGTGTATTACATGTCAGTTTGATACTATATCTACCTTTGATCCATTAACCATTGGTCAAAGAGAAGTTGGTCATCATTTACATTACTGAAAGTAATTACTACAGCTGAACTTTATTTCACTTGAAAAACTTTACCAGACTTTACCAGTTCTTAAAGCAACCTCTGCCTTCATGAGATGTTCCTTCATTGCATCCAGCTTGGAGTGCATGTCAGCCAGTAACCTCCTATCCTGTATGAGAGAATCTGTGCCAGCAGCTTCTATCTCATTCTGCTGCTGCTTTACCAGTGCAAATATCTCCGAGAAGGACCGGTGGAACCCATCTTTCAGCATCTCCAGGCACACGTTGTGAAAGTAAGTGTTACGATATCTGGTGAGCAAATGTCAGGTTATGTAACAAAAGATGTCAGTAGTAGATACATCTGGAATGAATTACTTTTCTGATATCTTCATTGCAAGGATTATGCCCATTCCTTTTGCCACTTTATATGCCAATGCAAACAGTACTATACTTCGTTCATTACTAAATAAGCAAGACTCTTTACACCTTGCGTTGATATTACCATAGTGCGGGAGCAACTGCAGTGTGTTATGTTCGTGGAGCGCATACTTGTGGTAAGAGGCGCATGTAAACGAAATAAGTTCCATGCACAGATGAACAAATGCCAAATATTTTTGCCTGTTACGTGATGGACAAAGTATAGTAATAGTACTGGAATGCTTAAAGCACCAGACTTTCTATTTGGTTTCATCCAAAAAGAACAGTTGAAATGCTGATCATCCCACACTGTAGGACTTTTAGGGCAAACGGCACAATAAAAGTGTTCATGCAATTGAGAACCATTGAGGGCAAAAACAATTTCGGGGACTATCAAAGGGTTAAATTGACTGGAAAAAACTTAAGTTTATTTTTTTTTCCTGTGAGATTCCACTATAAAATTACACTGTGCAGAAGTGAATTAAGATTATAGTAAGTGTGGTTTTGAACATAATTCAATGGGTAGCCTAAGCTTGTTTCCATTGTCCCATAAAGCACAAAACATGATGATTACCTAAAGAAAAAAGAGCAAGAAATAATAGATAGTAGAAGATTAAGTATAATAAGTCAATATATATGACCTTAATTAATTACAATATTACACAAAACAGACATTCAACTTGCATATAAATAAAAATCATACGATTTTACTTCAAGGCACGTGTACAAGTGACCAAGTGCAAGCCAAGGAGGTCTCTATCACTATCCTTTAGAAAGCCAATGCTCCAGCTATGATTTTCATCCACATAACTTCTTGTGCTCTATTTATGTACACAAACCAGATTAACTGAAAGAACCTAAAGAAGAATCTCCCAGGGGTTACATAAACAGGGGAAGGCAATAGGCCTTAATCTGTTGATGTTTATTAGTAGTAATCATGCAATTTCACATCACACGTATAGTAAGAGAACAAAAAAGATTGATGCGATTCCTCCAAGCTATGTATGACCCAAATCACAAGCCAATATCACCCCATTATTAGGTTATCAGAATGGGAGCCTGGATAAAGCAGAAATGTCCAGGACACTATCTAGCACTGCAGAGACTTGACTGGCACAGGATATGACCGACCTGTGCCACCGGGTACTGTGTGTCAAATTTGTAATATTAGTCAATAATATCAAACACACAATGTTCTGTGAGTCTTTAAAGGTCAATATGGCCCGAGCCTAATAGCCTCGCCCCAGATTTTAACGGAAGTGGTCAACATTTTGGTATGATTATAATAATCAATGAGCTAGATGGCGTTCGTGAAAATAACAGCTTGAGCGCGTGACTTGGTTAACATCGTACCTCGCGAGCGGCCGAGGCAGCGAGACGATGTTAACCAAGAGTCAAGCGCGAAAGTTTGTTATTTTTTACGAACGCCATCATAGCCCATGATTATATAGCATTCCCCTTAGAGTAGAATATAAAAAACATTTTAAACAATATTTTTGGTTTAAAACTGCTAATAATTGGATTTGTCGCAAATAATTTGTCGCAATTTTAAATTTGATTATTTTATATTTATAAATTTTCGGCATTCCATTTGCCAGGCAGAACCCCAATATTGCTATATGCATTAAATCCAAGGGACGCCTCCAGAAACAACGGGGAAGATTATGGGGAAGAAGTCGATTTTGATGCAGGAGGAGGAGGAACCGAAGTGCTCGGAGAAAACCTGCGAGGAGACGTGTATGGATCGGCAACAATTCACATACGACACGGCTCGACGGGAACGAACCCGAGCCGCATGGTGGAAAGGTGAGCGACGCGACCGCTACACCAACTCGCCTCCCAACGTTCTCCTTGGAGAAATTTGAATGAAATAATAAAGCCAAACAAGGGCCTACGGAAATAAAGACTGATTAACCCTATTCATCATTGAACAAGTGATTATTGCGTTTGCAGAAATTACAAGGAGTTTTATCAGTGTTTTCCCACTACATCCCAGAGGTTGAAGCTGACGTAGTACTGTTTTTTTGGGGGGGGGTACCCTCTATATTAACCCAGTGTTGGCGTCCAATCTTAATGTTCATGGAGTAGGTTTACTTTTTGTTATTGTTTTAATTTTTGCTTTTTGCAATCACCCTAAAGGAAAGGGAATTGCAGTTCTGCAGTAACCACATTTTAAAATGACAGTATGAAAATATACATATCTGAATGATTCATATTTGCTGTTGTAAAAATAATAAATGGTGTCATGTCCATTTATGAGAAAATGTTTGATGTTGTAAAGAGCAATAATTTTTTAAAGTTTATTTACGGGTAGCATACCGCTCAATGGTTCTACATACAAAGGTTGCATAGTTTGACACCATAGATTTGGTATCTTAGTTTGCCATCAGATATATACAGATGCGCCGCTGTATAGAATTGTCAGGACATTGTAGTCTAGAACCATGACCGTTGACCCGCGAGGTTTAGTGGTGACCCCGGACTTCCGAGTGTGCATGTTATTAAAAAATAACAAGCTCTAGTGCTGTTATTAAAAATAACACCCCGGTAGCATTCTCGAACCCGATTCGTAGTAGATAACGCACAGGAAAACATTGATAACAACAAAAAGCGCTAGCACGAGAAGTGATGATTAAGATAATCCAAGTGAGTAGAGTCGTTCGTTAAAATAAACAACCTCGAGCGGTTATGCCGAGAGAGGTAATAAGTTACCAAGTAGTCAATCAAGCGCGAAAGCTTGTTCTTTCACGAACGCCATCATGGCGCGAATTTTATACGAATTATACACTTAGAGTATGATATATTAATAACATTTTAAAACCATTTTTTTGGTTAAAAAACATGCTAAAAGTGGATTGATAAGTGAAAATAATTTGTCGCAATTAAAATTAACACCATTAAAAACAATTTTGTCCTTCTCACCAATTCTATGACGAGCGTTAACCAAAACCAAAGCGGTTATATTGATTCTCTGGCCATTACACTTCCAGAACTGAGGTTGATGATTCAGGCTTTTCTTAATAAACGAAGCAAAAGAAGGACGAGTGTTTTGGTTTTGACTTGGTGTAAGACTTGGATGAAGGAAATCAACCAAGCCTATACGGAATAAAGACTATTAAACCTATTCATCCCTAAACAACGCTGAGGTAGTATATTTCTAAATGGTCTTTTTTTGTTTACGGTCACCTTGACCAAGGCCAAACCACTCTTAAACTACGGATTCAAACTCATGAATAACTAGACAATAACACTGTAATTGATTACAAATTTTAAAACAAGTATTTATTTTAATGTGTGTCTAAATCAATCTCATTAAAACATTGATTAGTATCAATAATCAATATTTATCTATAATAAATTTGTACATTAATGAACTACTAACTTACTACCTGGTGTGTTGCCGCACGCGGGAGCAGCGCGATACTATTAAGTGTCGAAATTGCAAAGAGTCCTGGCGAATATTCAATGGAAGTGCGGGGTGCCGAAAACCCAGCCCCTAATGAGCCGAAGCTCGGAGGCGACTAATATAAGTCCAAAAAAGTGCTGTAGCTTGTTATCCTTGTTAAATCAGAGGCCACGAAATGCAGGAAACGAAAGACGGTACCACAATCGGACAAAAACTGCTGGAGCTGAGACTACTATGACAATGTCCCCCCCCCACCTATATGGAAGACAGTGTTCGAATACTATGAAATTACATCACTGTCAACTGGAGCAAAAGATGGCACTATACTATACTAATAACTTGGAGATAAGAGTTTGTAATACTATGACTCATCTTCTCTCACCAGGGCTTTATATATCTCTCAAACAATACTAGAAGGATCTGTCTCTCTATATTATCATTTGCGCTAAATATAGTCCTTACATCATAAGTCCATCACCCTCATCACACAGCATATCTTGCCTGTAATCAGTAGGGCGCCGCCTATCTCAGTTCATGCCATAACCTAATGAGCACAAGAGTTCAATGCAGCAGGCGCCCTATCCTTCATCCAAAATTTTCCCTTGCCTTCTAAGAAATCACTAAGGTTCTATATCTTCCCGGTTTTTCTGTCTTATTCTATTTTGTTTTTGCACACCCAGCGATGCACACAAACCAGGTATATCCCATATTGTTTTACTTAACTACTTACAATATTTACTGTGCTAATTTATGATTAGTCTTACTCAAGTGAAATAAAATCATTGCAATTCTAGGGGCCTGAACAATGTGTACGGGTGATGCGACATTTGTGGAAACGCATTTGATTCAAATGGAAAGACGGCGTAGGATGGGAGCTTCTGCAATTTTGATCTCAAGGGTTAAACTGACTTAGTACCTTTTTTGGGGGGAGGGTGAGAACCTTCTTATATTCAACCGTGTTTTGGTCATATCACCATAAATTTTTCTTGGGTAGGTTTCTGTTGTTTGTTTTCATTTTTGTCTTCTTGCAATTCCCCTTAATTAACAACACTCTGTGGACGTCACCCTATTGTTTTTTCGCTCCATTATTTTGCATCGAATGGGAGTCGAAGTAACAATACACGCCATTCGTAACTCAAAAGCGACTGCTTTCGCCCAGTTTTACGAATGGCGTATTTAATTGGATAACCTTGCTCCATTCGCGCAAAACAATGCAGGAAAACATACAGCAGGTATTACAATATGAGCACAATTTAGAAATAGATTTGCGTTTGATAAAAATCAACATGAATAACGATGTTATACCCATACCACGAGTTATTTTTGGTTCGTTCCTTTTTTAGTTGTGTGTTGTTTATTTTTTTCTAGTGTAAGTATGAATCTCACAAGATGTACTTTTTTTATTATTTTGTATCCTTGGGAGTATTTCAATACATTTTCAACTATATAAATTCTTTATGTTTGACTTTTTTGAATTGACTTGTTTGATCTTATATTTCATGCATGGTTGATCTACTTTATTTCTTTATTCCTTCAACTTTTGTTTATCGTGTACTCGGCCTAAAATATTTTGTTCAGTATTGTTTTTTTTAATTTGGGTCAATTTTAATTTTTAATATGATTTTTCATCATAATCTATTTTGTTGTGCGTTTTCTTTATATGTATTTATTCGTGTTTCCCCTGTTATTTGATCTAAGCTTACATCAAATCATAGTAATTTTGCTACTTTAACATTTGTGTAAGTCTATCATGAATTTTCAGTTTGTTTCATAGGAAACTATGCGCGTAACATTCATTTTTTTTTTTTCATTTTAAAAAGAGGACATTCTAGGAAGGCAGCGCCCCATTTTTTTCGAACCGGGGTTTTTGGCATTATTTTAAATGCCTGCCAACATATTCATCACACATGAAGTGAATATTAGCTGATACACCGTCTTTATGTAATAAGATGATAATTTAGTATTCTGTGATTTTTCTGTCGTGCACGACAGAAAAACAAGCATTCTTTTCTATAGACCAATTAAAGGTGCAACGATAGATTTCACATAGGCGTTCCTTAAAAAATCGACAGAACTGATTTTGCCCTGATGTAAGGCTTTCAAAAATATCCCAATCTACAAGGATTAAGCCTTATAAATGATTTTTGCAAAAATTGTGAAATTTCTAATTTACGTATAGGTGCAAATAGAAATTCAGCCTCTGTTTTACATTGAAATATAATCAAATCAAAATCCTCCTTTTTCATCTCTTTTAAGCATTTCTGTAGCGAAAACAAGGTAAGAGATATATTGAGTGTCTAATCTATATGAAAATACTAGTATGACGCAATATTTGGTGCCTCAAAATCTCTCGTTCACCTTTAAGTCAATAAGGCGATGCCTCCACGGTTTTCTGTTGTAACAGTAACCATTTTTGTTTTAAATTTTGGTTTTAGGTTAGAGTGTTCGTGAGTGTATGTCATAAATAAAAAACTGTTCCCTGTAAAATTTTAAAGGGGGGTCTCGTATGAAACTATTTCCCGCGACATTTAGTCGGCCACGAGAAATTATTGAAAAAACTTTCCTTAAAAAACGAATGTGGTAAATTGCGATTTGAAAACCTGTAGGCGAGCGTAAAGCCGCCATATTTTTGGCCTATAGGAAAAACGAGACCACGCACCTTCACACTATACAGTTCCTATATAATCCTTGTCATTCCAGAGAGAAAAATACACAATTACCGATGAAATCTTGTCCCCATAAAGAGCATTATCGATTCAGTAGAGTCCGATTGTGATGATTCTGCCATCGGCATTTACTGGGATCTCTGGTTATGTATACGTATGTACAGATCCTCATCCTTCGTTAAATCCATAACTCCCTCAGATTCAGATTTTGGATTCATATCCATGCCATTCAGGTTTATTTCATTTTGAACAACGAATCATGATCATAAATACAATAAACTATTTCAAGGCACTCCTCAGTTTCAAATGCAATTTAGCTGTAATTCCAAGATACGGGTTCATATCCACTTTGTGTCCTCGTTTACAACTTTAGCCGTAATTTTCCATCATAGCAGTATCTACTCTATTTATGTATCAACAGGGAATGAAGAGCTATGAAGTCAATTACGAGTAATCAAATATAATGTACATCCACTCGTGTAGCAAACTGTGACAACACATCAACTACCCACCTATACCAATGAAATCTGTCGTACGAAATGCGATGGCGGGGACTTGAAATGCTATCATATTGACCTAATCTTCATTCATTATACCATCACAAAAGTTTTTCAGTATTGCGTTCAAAGACGCTTAATTCAACCATCCTACCAACTCTTTGAATACATTATCCTGCTTTAATCGTAATTGATTATCTTTTGAAGGATTACCCTAACTTCAAAAACAATCCATTCGTGCCAAATAATGGAGCGAAAAAGTAATAGGGTGACGTCCCAGTTGTGTGTTAAGTCGGATAATATACTCGTAACTCTCCATTCGTTGCTGTGAATTGCTTCGGGGCTACGCCACCTCAGCCAATTCTACAGCCACGAATGGAGAGCCTCGTGTAAATATCCTTTAGCATAATTGCCGTTCTGGCATTCAATTTAGAAATGCCAGTATGAAAAATACATCTGAATATATGAATTATATCATATCGTCGGGTCACGACGTAGTGTCGAATCTGATTTGTTTGGTCAAATTGAGTTATAGTTGATTCTGTTGCATTTTATGTCTCTTTAATTGTACCCCCAATAAAGTGAAATTACTCTCCTAACCAAATACCGCAGTCGAATAACACGCAGTTGTATAAAACGGGTTTCACAAAACAATCGAATACGTATTCGATAGCTTTGCGTGTCCATATACCCCTGCACAAAAAGTATCTCGGCATGTTTTTTCGATCATTATTGTCCCCAAATCCTACCATTTTGAAAGTTTTCGAAATATAACATTTTATTGTCTATGTCCTTGCTCTTTCATTTAATACTATCTTGTCAAAAAGCGGTGCAGAAAATGGGTTGAATAGAACCGCCCGAAGACGCTACCCCCCCAAAACCAAAATTTGGCAGTTTTTGAATTTTTCAATGGCATTGCAGTGTATTGGACACGAACACGCGGACCCACAATCCATATTGCAAGTAGGCTTTTCTAGCTCATCAGTCGGAAAACCTCTTTTGGTGTAAATCATACACACGTATTATTGCGTTTACCACACAGTGACCTTGAAAAATCCCAAACTGCAACTTTGGTTTGGGGTTTGCGTCTTTCGGGCCCTCATATCTCAGCCATTTTTTGTCACTCTTTTTTTACAAGGCGAGGTGTTAACTGAAAAACAACCTAGGCCACAAAATAGTTTATTTTCGGAAAACTTTCAAAATGTTCTGACTTGGCACAATACTGATTCAACATGCCGAGATACTTTTGTGCCAGGTGTAATCTCAAAGCACACCGATAAATTATGAACGAATACGTATTCGCTGGGACAAGATTCGACTTCAGTGATCAAAATCGATAATAGTCTATCAAGATTAAAGGCATCGGGAAAATTAACCTTTCTACATTCTATACTTCATGAGGATTGGTCATGTTATTTCACATTTTAATTTTGGTGTTTTTAATTATGTTTACTGTACTATTGAAACCTTCGGTCTGTGCGTCGTGAAAAGAATTTTTGGTAGTTTTTCCTTGTACAAAATACACCAAATTTATATTTTTTTTGGGGGAGCATAGTGACATTAACCTCGTATACCAAAGGGAGGAGTACCCCCGGTAAACTTTCCCTCGGTGCGCAAAACGTTAAAAACGTTCGCTAAGTCTTCCATATAATTATTTCACATCCTTATGCTATTTTAGGCGAACAAATGGTGAAGGTATAAGCACCGTCACCGGGGTTCGCGTCGAAGTCGATTGGTGGTGGTTCTACTACCTCTATTATACCCATTATTGAAAATGCTCATTCTTAATGGTCAGTTTACTGCCCATTATTACAACAATAATGAGCCGCTAATTCATTCATTATCATTTATTTTCATTAATCAGCATACAAAATCACATATAAGGCATATTAACTTAAAACCTTATCCAAACAAACAAATAAAATCAAGTTTTTTTTTAGTTAATAGAATAGATTTGTAGTATCATCTATGGCTAATAATGTATCCTCGGATGGGAAAATAAAAATAATTGGCGCATTATTTAGTTTTTCGACCTCGAGGACATTATTCGCCTATCAATGATACTGCATTACCTTTAATTTATTAGTTCATTGTTTAAATATGGTGCACTGTATGGCTCTAAATTATAAGTTGATTAAAAGCTCTATAGTCCATTTCCCATATCATTTGGGCCCAAACCCGCAATGAAAATCCAATATTCCTACCTTTTTTTTAATGCAAACTTTCATTTTTCTCTAGATTTAATATACTCTGATGTGTATCTGTGGAATGACCACTTTTGCCAACTTGTGCACTTTGACGTCATTGTTACGCCATACTAGGTTATTTGGAAGCAGTAAAAACGAGGACCAATAATATCAACGGTATACCAACATCGAAATCATCTCTTGCTTTAAAATAGAAGACGCTCGGGTGTTACACCCCCCCCCTTAGTAAAACCGTGTTACAAAAATATTAAAAAAATTAAAAAAATTAAAGAAAATTTATTTTTCTTTGATGTTTAACTTTGATATTCGCAAACTAAATATTACTAATATATACATCATTAAAAAACTCGCTTTCAGGAACAAATAGATATTTTCGTTGGAAGGGTTTTGATAAGCGTTGTGCCCTCTAATGTGTTTAGATTATTTTAGATTTTATGAGTTATTTACCCTTTGATTGGTTAATTCGTTAAGATTGTATATATTTAACGCTTGTTCATTACTTTAAAGATCGGAAACTATATAGGTAAATGAGAATTTAAAGAAAACGAGAAAATCAACCACCTTTTCCTCCAAATCCAGTTACTTTTAAATATTTTCTGAGCTAATTTTTGAACAGTTTCTAGCCAATAATTTTTTGTGTTACAACATTCATACTATTTATTAATTTTTAATAACATGCACTACAATGTTTGTGTTTCCTTCATAACGTATTTACTCTGGAAATTTATGTTTTTTTTCTGCAAAAATGACTTAAAACATATTTGGCGACGAATTAAAGATATTAATTTTAAGGAGCCAATTTTGTAAGAGGTTTTAATTTTTCTGAATTTCGTTGGGCATCGTGGTCAGTCTGCGCTATAGTTTACAATTAACATAATGCAACAGTGAATGTTTTCCCACTTTCACCGCTTATGGAAGTCATTGTAATACAAATGTGCATGGTTTTAACATAACCCAGTATGCACATAGACATCGTCATGTAGTCGTCTTCATCATCATATACATCGTCATAGTCATTCTTCTTCATCATCATTAGACATCGATCATACATCGTCGTTGTCGGCTTCATCATCATAGACACGTCATCGTCGTCGTCAGTCTTCATCATCATCATCATCATCATCAATCATCACATCGATCCAGTCAGCATCACTTGTCGTCGTCAAGCTTCGACGTTTCCTTATGTCATCGTTATATGCCACCAGCATCACCGCCATCGTCATTCTAGCATCGTGGCATCATCGGCATCATCATTTTAAAATAGAAACCCGTAGCTATAGTAACTCACCATACACATTAGAATCAATGGTTTCTGCAGTCGAATACGTATTCGACTCCTTAGATCAGAGAGAATCAAAACATTTGGGGTTTGACGAACATCAAACCACGTTCAGTGGCCATTGTGAATAAGACAAAGTTTGCGTCTCGGTATTTTATTTTTAATACTGTCGTCATCAATTAGTAACCCTTCAATGTCTTGAACATACCACCACTTCCCCCCTTAAAAATAGCCATTTCCTTTAGTTTCATTTAATTCACACGGCATTCATAAGTAACTCCAACTTTCAAACGCCGTTTTCTCAGAACTAGCATTTATGTCGATTCGACAGTATGCAGAACCCACGACGAGTTAGTTTGCTGCGTAAAAATAATAAATTGTGTCAGTATATTTATGAGAAAATGTTTCATGTTAAAGAGCAATAAATTTTGAAAGTTCATTACGGTAAGCACACCGCTCTTATTTCTACATACATACGTTGCATAGTGACACCAATAGCATTTTGTTCTTAAGTTGCCATCAGTATATACAGATCGCGCCGGCTATATCTAATTGTCAGGAATTGATTCTCGAACTATCACCGTGACCCGCGAGTTCAGTTATGGACCCCAGCTTCCGAGGTTGAATGTTATTAAAAATAACACAAGCTCTTAGAGCTGTTATAAAACATCCACCCCAGTAGCCTCTCGAACCCGCTTCGTAGTAGATAACGCAAGGGAAAAAATAGATAACAACAAAGACGCTAGCACGAGAAGGGTATCAGGAAAGAAAAGCTAATATTTTCATTTACTCTGTGTGAAATCTTAGAGCCAAAATATGTTTGGTTTTGGAAGTTATGAGCAAAAATTTGCCCCATTTGGGACAATATTAATTTTACCACAGTACTCTATCGGGCTTACAAAATCAAGTTTTAGCTCTCGCATCCAAAACGGATTGAAATATCGGCGCGGAAACTTTAACGATGGGGTTTTGGAGTGAAGGCCAATCTATCAAGATGAAGGCTTCATATCCTTAAATCGGGCCTCCCCTTAACACCTTGTGTGTAATATGCAGCAGCAGCAGAGTGGGAACAATTGGGGCAATCCATTGCAGGCCACGGGAGTTTTTATTTCAGCAACGAGGAAACAGGAGGAGTGCTTTCAGGGGCATGCTTGGTCTGTAAAGATGTTTACCGTGATATAAGTGCTAATCGCAAGAGATAGCAGCCAAAATAAATCTATCAAATACCTGAACGTTGATATTTTTAATGTCTGCAAGTAATGTATAAATGCTGGGCCACCAATACTGGGAATGAAAATGTGACACGCGGGTCTCAAAATTAAAACATGAATGTGAGAACCCAATTTCTGTTCAAAATTCTTTTTTAAAAAATCATCTTTTGTATCATCTGAGCAGCTATGTGTTGCTAATGATTGTGTGTAAACTAATTAATGTGCTGATTTGAAGTCTCTTACAGAAAATTTGTAATTTTGTATCTTCTGTCCAAGTCCATCATTGTCAAATTAATGCTCAGTGGCCTTTGGAATTCTGTTATACAAACATTTGCTCATAACACACCACACTCACACGTACCACACCCAAAGCTATAGTTGGGGGTGTGTCTGTCATACAAGGTAGGGTAACCAAAACACCCTACAACTGGAGCACTTCTACTGTCATATATTACCCCGCAACCTAGCTTCCTACCTATATTTTACATACAAGTACCCCTAACATACATGTGGATTGTACATTGTGGGGTGGAAGCCTAACTCCATGTTCTTGGATGTGCTACTATCCCCCCCCCCAAAGATGTGGCCCAATAAACAAAACAAAGGTGGTTAGTAGGAATGCACAGGGCTTCGGTTCAATCACACGTTGTGAGGGTGCATTTTGGAATGTTACTGATAAAGCTGAAGATTCAACATAGAGCACCTTCAACCATTATAATGTTTATATGGATCCATGCTGTGGTCAGTGGATATGACTGCCGACTCATTATCCAAGGTTGTGGGTTCGAGCCCGCTTGCGGCCAATGTGTGTGCACCTTGGGAAGGCACTTTACCTCACTTGCTCGTCGACCCAAGCGATTTATTCGGGGTAGCTGTTATGGGGAATGAATATACAATCTGAGTTATGCTGATAGGCTTGTGCGCTTGGCCGGCTGCAGGCCTAGATTTGAAGCGAAATTTATGGACGATTTCCTGACGGACCCCAGCGTAATAATAATAGGCAACAACGCTGTGAATCTGATGAAATGGCGCTTTAAAAGCCAATATTTAGTATTCTTATTATTGGGGGGAAAATAGGGATACAAAAACATAATAATGATGAAAATGGATGATTACGCCCAATATTTATGGTCTCGCTATGTGTTAAAATATTGGGCTCGACTGCGTCTCGCCCCAATATTTTTGAAAA